>FXXK01002473.1:15391-31188 GCA_900184695.1 Betula pendula | reverse complement strand
TACTCCTTAACCTAATAGAAGATAAAAAATAAAAGGAAGTGGGAATGCATTCAAACAAAAGGTTTGAAGCGGCACATCTAGCTATAAGGTGTGCACATACATTTGCGCATCTAGAAATTTTTAAAGCTTTCCAAGAAGAAAAGTAACATAAAATTAAACTCATATCAGCAAAAATAGATTTAGTGCTCCAGTCTGAAAGAAGCAGGGGCTCATTGATAGCCAGGATAGACAGAAGTGAGTCGCCTTTAATAATAATAGAAGAACAACCAAAAGAATAAGCAATGCTAATAGCCAACAGAGCTGCAAACGCTTCACCTTTGTTATCATCCACTAAAGGGAGCTTCAAGGTATGAATAGTCAAAAAGTTACCCAAATGATCCATGAGAGTTGCTGTAGCCACAGCAAAGGAGAAGCAAATCGCAACATCAAAATTCACTTTAAAAGTGCCAAGTAGAGGAGGCAGCCAAACAGATAAAAAAAATTAAAAAAAAATTAAAAAAAAAAGTTTCTGATAAACCAAGCTTCCAGATGGTGCATAGTAGAAGTATTAATCTTCTTTAAAAATAGTTCAAGAACCAGTTTGACAACATCAAAAATAAACTTATTATGAGCAAACCAAACATTGTCCACTAATACTAGGGCCGAAATTTGGAAATCAAGAACTTGAGCAACTAGAATGCTTAGGATAGAATTCGGCCTTAAATTTGCTTTGATCCATGAGGAAGGCAGCATAACAAAAGTCATAGTATTCAAAGGCCACCGAGAGTTGAGCCAAAGCAACCGAGAGAGAGGACATTCCAAGAAAATATGCTGCATGGATTCTGAAGGGCCATTACACAGACGACACTTAATCAAATCATGATCAGAAGAACGCAGGAACCTAAAAATATTAGGTCTTATTGGAAGAATGTTCCAGGCAAGCTTCCACAAAAATAACTTAAGCCTTGCCTAGATCTTGAGATCCCACAAAATTTACTCGTCCCAAGAGATAAGGGGAGAAGAAGAACTACTAGAAATATTACTCACCATCTCATAAGTGGATTTCACAAAGAAACTGCCACTAGGAGAGGGGGTCCAAGCCCAATGATCAATGCCTAGAATTTGGGGAAGATGGATTTCTAGAATTTCTAAGGGCGATTGTAGATCAAAGAGAAAGTTAATGAGAGGAGCATTCCAACTTCTAATCGGATAAGTAATAAGGTCTAAAATAGTGAGATTTATAAGGGAAGGGAGAGAAGGATTTGGGGAAGGCTTAAAATCAGAAGATCTGGGAATCCAAGGATCCTTCCAAATACTGATATCCAAGCTAGAAGAGACTAACCAGCAAGCTCCCTTTGAAACCATAGGTCAGCATTTTTTTTTCAGAATACCTTTCCAAATCAGAGAGTCAATTGGAGAAACCGAAGCACTTAAAAAGTTCCTTCTAACCAAATATTTTGAGACCAAAGCCTTAACCCAGAGGAGATCAAGGTTTAACAGAATCTTCCATACAAGTTTAGCCATTAAAAAAATATTCTGAGACTCCATTAATCTGAAACCAAGGCCTCCAACCGCCTTTGGGTAACAAATTTTATTCCAACCCAACAAGTTTAGATTATGACTTTTTTCTAGAGGATAACCCACCAAAATTTCCTCATTGCCGAGTACAAAGAAATGCAAAAAGACTTTGGCAGAAGGAATTGAGACATTGAGTAACTTGGAATGGAGTTTGCAACTGACTGAACAAGCGTAGTGCAGGCTGCTTGAGAGAGCAATTTAGCTTTCCATCCTGAAATCTTGTTAAGAATACGATTCGTCAATTCCTCAAAGGCTTTTATTTCTTTGGAAAAAAAGAGGGAGACCAAGATGCTTAGCAGTTGAAGGTGTATAGGTCAAATTCAAAGTTGAGTGTATTTCTGCCTTGATGGAACTGGAACAATTGCTACTAAGAAAAATAGAAGACTTCTCCAGATTCACTTTTTACCTTGACCATAAGGAGAATCTATCAATACACTTCAAAATACAAGACGCTTTTGAGGCAATACCCTTAGAAAAGACTAGCAAATCATTAGCATATAGAAGATGTGAAACTAGGGGACTATGCCTAGCAATTTTAATTCTCTCAAGATTCCCATTATGCTTTTCCTTAACAAAAAGCCGAGACAAAGCCTCCATTCCTAAAATAAATAGGAATGGGGAGAGGGGATCCCCTTGCCTAATTCCTCAAGAAGGAGAGAACTTTCCAAAAAGTGAACCATTGAGTAGAACAGAGAATGAAATAGTTGAAATACATTGCATAATCAACTGAATCCATTTAGCATTGAAACCCAAACAGCCAAACACTTTAGCCAGGAAATTCCACTCCAAACGGTCAAAAACCTTCTCCATATCAAGCTTTAAGGCCATCAGACTACTCCTACCTCTCTTCTTTTTCATGAAATGGAAAAGTTCATGAGCAAGGATAGAATTATCTTCAATGGATCTGCCTTGCAGAAAAGCTGATTGGTGAGGGGAAATGATAATTTTATAGGAGAAGTTTGACAGACTGATAGGCCTAAATTGAGAGACCTTGGAAAGATTTTCAACCTTTGGGATAAGGGCAAGATGGGTGTGATTCAACTCTTTTAACATGAAAACATTTCTGAAAATTTTTTGCACAAAGTTAATGACACTGATGCGAATGATTTTCCAAAGTAGGTTTTTTTTTTAAAAAAAAAAAAAAAAAAAAAAAAAGCCCAGTAAACCCATTAGGTCTTGGAGCTTTATGAAGGCCTAAAGTAGAGATAGTAATTCTAATTTCATCCTCCTCAGGAATACAACAAAGAACTTCATTATCAGCATCCATTATGACAAGGGGAAAAAGGGAATCTAATTCCGCATCAAAACTAGGATTGGAAGAGGTATAAAGAGACTAAAAATACTCAAAAAAAAAGCAAACCAATATACAAACTAGTATTCAGAAACAAACTAGAATCAAGAGATATGGAATTATTAGAATTAGACCTTCGAAGTGCTGCTGTGGAGGAATGAAAATACTTTGTGTTCAAGTCCGAAGTAGAAAGCCATAGGTCTCGAGACTTTTGTTTCCAAAGACTTTCTTCTCTAAGGAGTTCTTCTTGAAGATGAAGCTGTAAGCTATCTTCTTTGACTGTTAACTCCGGGGAGGGGGCAACACACTAAATACTGTTAATCTCTACTAGAAGACTCTTAATATTCCTCCGTATATGACCAAAATGAGAAATGTTCCAAAGCTTCATAGCTTCCTTTGAGGCCTTAAATTTTTTGCTCAAAATAAAACCAGCAAAGCCTATGAAAGGAGAGCTCCAAGCTTCTGCGATAATCGAGTGACTAGATATATCACAGGTCCAAAATTATTCAAATTTTAAGTGGCTTGGGAAGAAGAGGCAAGTTTCCATCAGTGGAAAGCAGTAAGGGTTTGTGATCCAAAGTAGAGGCCGGTAAACGAGTGACTTGAGCATCTGGGAAGAGAGTGATCAACTCTTGATTTGATAAACCTCTGTCCAACCTTTCTCGAATGTAGAAACACCCCTGCCCCTTGTTATCCCAAGTGAATGGAGCTCCAAAAAACCCCAAATCAATAAGACCATTACAATGTACAAAATCCAAGAAATTATTTTGTGAAGAGGAACCAAAATCTCTACCATCATACTTCTCAGCAGGGGATAGAATTGCATTAAAGTCACCAATCAAAAGCTTCGGCCCTTGGAACCGAACACTGGATAGCTTCAATGTCAAGCCAAAAAATGGAGCACACTCGTGCCCAAGTGGGAGGGGACATGGGCACAGGTAACCATCCACGATTGAGCAGCCAGAGACGAGTAGACCAAAAAGGAAATCTGATGGCGGTTCAGAGCAACCAGTTCGGCATCAGTACCAAACTTACATGCCACAATAAGTCCCCCTTTTGTTCCAACAGATGGAACTTGAAAAAGGAGAGGAAATCCCATATTAGCAAAGGGATTATGAGTAGCAAAAAATTGAGATTTTGATTCACAAAGGAAGATGATATTAGGATGGTGGATCTGAGATAGAGCTCAGAGAGTACGAACTGTCGAAGCTTGAGAAATGCTTCGACAGTTCCAAGAAAGGATTTTCATGTGGCTGAGGGGGACGTATAAACGCCCACCTCTTCATCGCCCATAAAATTAATTGAACCGTTTGTAATAAGAGGAATAGTAACTTCCAAGGGAGCCAATGGCTGTATAAGGCCAAAGGCCAATAGGTGTATGGATTGGGAACTTTCAGGGAGAATTGCCATATGGGTGATACCTTTTAGAAGGAGAGTTGTGGGTTTTGTGGGAGGCAAATGGTGTTTAGGGATTATATGGCGAGGGCAAAAGGAAGGTGTCGAATTCTCTATTGAAATTGAACCAAATGTAACTAGGTTGGGACACAAAAAAGGAGCAAGAAAGATGTGAGAGACATCTTCAATATCAATAATTATTGATTTAAATATCTGAGGAGTAAAAGTGGAAGATGTGTACAAAGAAGGGGAATATGAAGGGTAATTTAGGGAGGAAATAAAAGAGGCCTAGGGACGTGGGAAAAGGATTCGCATGCTGGCTTAATTAAGGATATGGAGACAAGAGGAATTAATTGTGAAGGGATTGAAGGTGGGTTAGTAACTATGGGCATTGTGTAGGTCATTAAAGCTAGGGAGCATTTATGGGCAAAACTCTGCATTAAGGCACTACAAAAAAAACCGGTCAATGTAGTCAATTTTTTTAGAGTTGGTTTTGAAAAACGACCTTAAAAGCAAAGTTGTGGTCGCTCCTGCAAAACCGACTATAAACAAATATATATATATATATATTTTAGAATGGGTAGATTGATTCCAACCAAACCAGTTCGGATTTGAGAATTTTATGCCCAAAATTTCGTAAATACCCTTTTCCAATCGAAGTCAAAATTTTCAACCGAATCCAAATTTTTCTTAAGCATGTGCCTCTTAGAATTTATTAAAACCTTTTGTGATGGGATTGACTCCCAAATACTAATTATGAATCCCAAAATTCATTTTTGAACCGGTCATTCCGGTACATAGAATTTTCACGAACCCTAAAAGTTCAATGAAAGATATTTTGACAAATATTCCACTCTGAAACTTATTCAATTATTGTTAGAATTCTTAAAGCCACGAAACGCCCATAGGGGTAATTTTGTAATTTTATAAACACTCGACAGAATTTCTCCGCCAACATGTTGATTAAACCCTAAAAGCGAAAATTTCTTTCTTTTTTTTTTTTTCGCATAAACCACAACAACCTTGTATTGAAATTCTAACACAACCCTTGTTAGATCGCTATATTTGTTTTACCCTACTCATTTCTATTGTTGGAATTTAAGATTTTTAGGGGTTAAGTTAGAATCACTTAGAAGGAATTTTATTAGGTTTTTATTTTTGCCACAATAGGACAATGGCACGTACCTTGGGCGGCAACAAGAGGCAATCCGATACGACTACAGACTCGGCCGGTCCTTCTACACATACCTGACACCAGAGAGAGGCTTCAATTGCCCAGGAGGCCTCAATAATCCTAGAGCTATAGGATAGCCAGCAGCCACCTGAGGCTAAGATGGCAGATTCATCCACTTTTGGATCCACCCCGACCCAGAGTACACCTGTGACCGCCTGTTTTGACTCACAGAGGTTCCGGAACAGCGCAGCCGAAAATGCTTACATCAAGCATTATTCTGGGCAAGGGTTGTTGGATGAGCGTGCTGTGGACCCCGTCAATATTGCGAAGGAGAACCCAAGGATTTTGGAGTGTTATGAGTTCCAGTGATGGACAGATATGCTCACTATCCTAGGAGAAGCATATATTTCGAGAATTCTACTCAAACGTATATGATTACGGAGATGGGTACTTCGTGACATGGCTCCGTGGCCACGAGATCTGAGTAACTGCTGAGCTTATCCGCACTCTTACCGGCACCCCGAGAGTGGTAGATTCTCCCTACCCGTGGACCTTCGCCGATCAACCGTAGTGTCAGGTTTTGATCAACATTTTTTATAAAGAGAAGCCCCACAATTTGTCTTTGAGCACCACTGGGGGATTCAAGCTCAGTGAGCTGCCTCTCGCTCCCAGGATAACATACCAGATCCTCAAAAGCCACATCCATTCGATCGAAAGCAAGGATCCAATTACTCTCGAGTGATCCCTATGCCTCTACGCCGTCTCGGCTCAAATCCCGATTGACTATGGCACCCTTGCCATGGTCTTTATGAAAGCATCTCTCACAACAGCAAGAATGTCCTACTCCCTTTTGGAGCCTTGATCACTCAGATTGCCAAGACTTTTGGGGTCTCTAGAGAGAGGACCATCATTGTGCCATCAAAATCATCCATCAATCGGAAGTTCCTCTCCACAAATGAGTGCCACGTCAAGAAGACCCTAGTGATTCCAGCGCAGTCTCTGGATGAGCCAGCTGACCTTGCAGGAGGATCGACATCTTCTCAAGCTGCTCCCGCCACATCTCCATCAGAGGCTCGTATACTAGCTGCAATCGAGGCATTAAGGGGAGATGTGTAGATGCTACAGCAGAATATGGAGGCTCGTGTCACGGCTTGCAAGAAAGCCCTTAAGGCCCTCACTACAGAGCTTAGGGCCGAGCTAGAGACGATCCATATTGAAAGGAAGGCTCACAAGGACATGGCCCAGAGGATTAAAGAACTTTCTGAGAAGTTCATCTCAAAGGAGATAGAGGACTTGACCAACATAGCTGGCTGGAATGAGATGGTCCAGGAGTTTAAAGCTGGATCTAGCCTAGGAGTAGGCGACGGAGTTGGACCTAGCCAGGGAGCAAGCGGTGGAGTTGAACCCTGAGACATTATTATGTTATTTTGTTAACGATAGTACATTTATATTTTGTATGGATATTTAGTCATAGTAGTGGGCCTATGATTTATTTTGGATAATGTTGCTTTTATGTCGGATGTATACTTTATTTCGCAAAAACATTTCCCTTTAAAGAGTTTGCTTGGATATATATATATATTATATAATATATATATATATATATATATTATATATCATTCTATTAAGCAGATTTTGCAATTTTATGAAGGTTTTATTTTTATATTTGAAAAGCTAAATTTCGAGGAAGAAATTTTTATAAGGTTAGGAGATGTATATAACCTCAAAATATTTACAAGCTATTTTTTTATGAATATTGACAAAAGATTGATTAAAAATACTTTTTCAATTTTTTGTTAAACTTTAAAATAATATTTTTATTCAGAAAATTGACCATCAAACGTTCGATCTTTGGAAAGTACAAACACAAACTCTGCAAAGCCTGCACAATGCTCAGAATGTGTCAGTACGAACATCAACGTTCGATGCTTTTATGGAACATTCGATGTGCTTTTATCAGACGTTAGATACTTTCACCAAACGTTTGAAGAGGAACTATAGATTTCTGATATAAATAGACAAACGTTCGATATTGGCCATCAAACGTTCTTATTTCCAAAAATTAGTTTTTTTTGTAGAGAAATTAGTTTAACACCCCACTCCCCAATAAATACTACCCCATTCCCCTTAGGAACAACCTAGAGCTGACCCAAACCCTTTAGAAACCATTTGTTAAACTTGAAAAGGATTTTCTAAGGAAGAATTCTCATTTGGAGGAAGTTATATTTTCCAAGGGTAATCTTCGAACATTTACTCTTATTATGATATATTTTGATGTTTTAAAATTAGTTAAGGTCATGTTTATGCTATGTTATAGTGATTCAAAGACTTTTATGATAATTTTTCAAAACATTTTGATAAAAAAAATTACTTTGTGTTTTATCTCCTTAAAAGTATGTTATCTATGTTCTTTAATGATTATTTAATGTTGTTAGATGATGTTCTAAGTTTAAGAATAGTTGTAGATATGTTTGATATGAGTTTTTGGACTTTCATGCATTATGGACATGCATCAAACATTCTATTATTCTTAATCAAACGTTTGATCTTCAAGGATCAAACGTTTGATAATTGTGTCAAACGTTCGATGGTGACCAGAAATGCTAAATTAGAGGTTTTAAGACAAAGAACACACAATGATTCACAGAGATTACATTCTTAGCATATTGGCGGATTATTTTATAGTTATCGAGGCATTTGCAAAATGTCTAAAGCATCGGATGAGCAATCGAGGTAAGTGTTTCAACTGAGTAAAGAAGACTGTAATTTTCTAAAAGTGCGATATGTCAGATGACTGAGCACAAAGATTTCATGTGATTTATCATTTTTAGTTAAGATGATATTTAATTATATACCCTCTATTTTGATTAAATGAACAATACTTACATCGTATGATATGGTTACATTATCTCACAATGGAATAATGGCTATGGGCTTACCATTATTACAGGTTGATTTTATGGTCAAATAGTGTTATTTTATGATGAGGGCCTTGGATCCAATGGTTTAGTTTGTGACAGCGCATCATTCATTGATTGGGTCACCAGTTACGGCTTAGCTAGTCAGTGTGAGCCACCTGAGGTCAAACTGCTAGTATAAGATGGTACGTTCGTCCAATATCTGAGGCACCATAATTGTACCAGATGTCCTTTTGGACGCGCTAACCCTATTGAGTTGGAGTAATGTCTCAAATAGACCATATTGTTAACATATAACTATTTATGTAGTATTCACGTGACATATTTTTACATTTAAGAATAAGAGTTTAGTTTTCGAGATTATATCCTACTTTTTAATTTAAATACCATTTTTGTCAAAAGGGGATAATAACGAGGATTAAACCCGCTTTTTGCAAAAAACATCATTCTTAATAACCTTTTTATTTATTTTATATTTCACTACTTTCAAATAACTTGCTTACTAAGTCAGCCGACTTATTTAGTTATTCCGTTTTCATAAAATGACTCGGTATTTTACAAAACCCTCAGGAGTTTGATCAGTTGGAACCCGTACCAAGATTATGATAACAGGACAGCATTTATTGTATTCAGATTTGATCTTTTAGATATAAAGCTCTATGTCTATGTTTAATGATGTTAGAATTATCTATTATATACTCATATCAACTATTCCGCTAAAAACTCTAATAGAGATTAAATTAGGAAATTTAGGCAATTACCAGTTAATTGTTTAAAATCCCCTAAGGATTTTATATCCAGTTTATTCCTTTTTGGATGAACTTGTGTATAAGGTGATTCTCAAGCCAGTGTTTTACATATTTTTCTTTAATATGGAGAATATAGATATCCCTGAGTCTTAATATGATAATTAAGGCTGAGAGGCAAACCATGAATTAAACTACAAGTTAGTTAAATTTTGGGGGCGTTACAAGAGATGCCCTTCATAAGGACCATGGCAAGGGTGTCAAAGTCAATCGGGATCTGAGCCTAGATAGCGTAGAGGCATAGGAATCGCTTGAGAGTAATCGGATCCTTACTTTCGATCGAATGGATGCGGCTTCTGAGGATCCGGTATGTCATTCAGGGAGCGAGAGGCAACTTAATGAGCTTGAATCCCCTGTTGGTGCTTAAAGACAAATTGTGGGGTTTCCCCTCATAAAAACTATTGATCGAAACCTGATGCTGCAGCTGATCGTTGAAGGTCCACGGGTAAGGAGAATCTACCACGTTTGGTGTGCCGGTAAGAGTGTGGATAAGCTCGGCAGTTACTCAGATCTCGTGGCCACGGAGCCAGGTCACAAAATATCCATCACTGTAATCATATATGTTTGAGTAAAACTCTCGAACCAACTCTACAAATGCCTCTCCTAGGATAGTGAGCATATTTGTCCATCCCTGGAACTCATAGCACTCCAAAATCGTAGGGTTCTCCTTTGTAATATCGGCGAGGTCCACGACATACTCACTCAATAGCCCTCACCCATAATAATGCTTGATATAAGCATGTTCGGCTGCGCTGTTTCAAAATCTCTGTGAGTCAAAATGGGCGGTCACGGGTGTACTCTAGGTAGGGATGGATCCATAAGTGGAGGAGTCTGCCATCTCAGCCTAAGGTGGCTGTTGGCTATCTTGTAGCTTTGGGGCTACTGAGGCCTCTTGGGGAACTGAAGCTTCCCTCCAGCGTCATGTACATGTAGAAGGACCGACCGAGTCTTCGGTCGTATTAGATTGCCTCTTATTGCCCATAGTACGTGCCATTGTCTTGTTGCAACGTAAACAATACCTATTAAAATTCCTTCTAAGTGATGTTAACTTAACTCCTAAAAATTTTAAATTCCAACAATAAGAAATGAGTAGGATGAAAGAAATATAGCGGTCCAACAAGGGTTATGTTAAAATTTCATTACAAAGTTGGTGCGGTTTATGCAAAAAAATGAACTTTTGCTTCAGGGTTTGATCAACATATTGGCGAAGAAATTCTATCAGGTGCTTATAAAATTAAAAAATTACCTCTGTTGGGGGTTGGGCCCAAACCATATATGCGGGCCCATATCCCATTAGTTGATCCGAACTTTCAGGTGCAAGGCCCATGTCTATATGGCGCCAACCTTCACTACAAGGGTCGGCTGCTACGATAAGGGTCGTAACAATCCAAGTTCGATTCTCTAGCTGAAAAGGATGATGAACCTTGATGGAGAAAGGACAAGGTCCATTATGGCTCGCATTTAAGGTAGCCGATCTCGATTGCCGTCCCCGCGTGTTCCCAAGATTCGCCCACTCGCGAGATACGATTGATGTGACAAGCAAGTAAAAAGTCCATATGCCGTGGACCAATATGTGCGTGACACGTGGACGGATCTTTAATGGCCCGCATGGGCATGGAAGAAAATGAGGATCATTAAATAGGCCTCGGGGGGTGCGCCACTATATAAAAGGGGAGGAAAGCTCGGTTGAAAAGGTAAGTAACAGAACTCATTCAATATTCTAAGTCTTTTCAGTTAGAGATTTGTTCTCAGAGAAAAAACTGACTTAGGCATCAGAGCTATCCCCCCGCCGGCAACCCCCGGCAAGCTCTTGTGTCTAATCTTTTTCTGTTCTCAGGTTCACGCAAAGTCGGATTCAAAAACTGTCCCAATAGTTTGGCGCTGTCTGTGGGAACGATTTCGTTCTTACTACAAAACCAATCCAACATCGATGAACGTTGAAGATACTCTGCATGTTCCCCCTAACAAGCAGGGGGAACATGCAAATCCCAGGACCTTCATTTCAAAGACCCCTCACGTTGATAAGGAAAAATCTGCCAGCTTCCAAACTCCACCAGCAGAAGCCACCTCTCAAACTCCAGAAGCTCAAATGCAACAAATGGCCAGAGAGATAGAAGCTCGCAAGTGTCAAAACGCGTCCCTTACTCGCCAGCTTCACCCCAGCCCTCACGGGCGGGTGCATGTGGAAGGACAAGAGTTCTCTGAGGAGGACGATGATGAGACCAGCCTCGATGAAGAAGAATATTCACGCAGTGAAGGCTTGCGAGTGGAGGGCCACAATGGCGGCGACCGCTGGACGGAAGGAGGAAGCCTTACCAGGGAAGAGCCAGTTATGTGGCTAAGAAATGAGTATGTGCAAGCGGGCGACCAACGCCCGCCTGAAAGTTCAGAAGGAAACCGTGTAAACGATAGACAGCGCCGCCACCGCCCTCAAAATGAACCTCACCCAGGAGAAGGTGCAGGACGCCGTTTGGACTTTGGAAGGGGGAACCCTTAGAACCCCGAAGCAACATATCACCAGGCTAACCCTCCACCTCCACAAGGGGATGTCCATGCCCTAATTAGGGGTTTGGAAGCTAAGTACGATGTTGTGCTCCGTGACATGGGAGGGAAAATGTCCACGACTGATTCTATCATTCAGCGTGCCCGCTTAGTCTTCACTCCACGCATAGTGAGTCATCCTGTTCCTGGGAGATTCAAGGTCCCCCCCGTTAAGCCTTACGACGGGACGGGCGACCCCGTCGGCCACCTGAAGTCCTATAAGGCCCATATAGACCTGCATGCCACTACAGACAAGAGAGCCTGCTGTGTGTTTCCCCTCACTCTGGAAGGTAGTGCCCAGGAATGGTTTGGGGGGTTACCCACTAACTCTATAGATAGTTTGGGGGAAGGACCTTGCGAAGATCTTCCTCACACAGTTTCTCGCGTCAAAGAAATGCAAGAAAATGCTATAGTACATGCTTGCACTGAAGCAGGGGGAGACCGAACCTCTCAAAGATTATCTTCAGAGGTTTAATTAGGAGAGAGTAGAGGCAGAGAGATGTCCGAGAGTGTGGTTTTGACAGCCGCCATAAATGGACTTTGGCATAAGGGGCCTTTCGTCCTCGAACTAGCAAAGAAGACTCCAACAACTCTGCAAGAGTTTATGGAGAAAGCCGAAGAATTTATTAATCAAAAAGAGATAGTAAGAATGTATGCCGAAAGAGATGCAAAGCCAAAGAAGCAGGCAAAGAAAAAAGAATTCCGCAAGGGAGAGGGAGCCTCCAGTCAGGGGAAAGGTTTGAAGTAGGGTGCATCGCCGCCTGAGAAGAAAAGGCCTATAACCGAACGAGAATACAACTTTACACCATTAAATACAAGTGTAGCGGAGGTGTTCATGCAGATTTGGAGGGACCCGGATTTGAGACAACCCGAGAAAATGCAGGCCCCTCCAGAAAAACGGAGCATGCGTAAGGACTGCGACTACCATCAAGACCATGGCCATGAGACTGAAGATTGCGTCTCCCTACGGATGGAGATAGAGAGAATGATCAAGGGAGGAAAATTAGCTCGATTTGTAGCAGCTAACCGAAACACAAAGTACGACAAACTACACACTGAGCGGCGTCATCACGATGAAGCTCACGCGTACGACGACCGACGTCATGACGATCGTAATGTCCGGCAGCGAGCGAAATCCGAAAGGGATTGAGAGCCCGTTGGAGAAATTCACACTATCGCAGGTGGTTTCGTAGCCGGCGGCTCCTCCAGCTCAAGGAGGCGGGCCTATGCAAGGAGGCTACCTTCTGAAGAGATACTATCTCTTGAATTGCCTTCGAAAGCTCGCAAGTCAGAGCTTGACGCCGTCGCGTTTTTTTCGAAGGATGAAGAAGGGGTCTTTTATCCCCATAATGATGCACTGGTGGTGACCTTGATGATAGGGAACTACAACATCCACCACGTCTTGATCGACAACGAAAGTTCAGCTGACATCCTGTTCCTTCCTACTTTCGAGAAGATGAACATTGAATAGAGACGAGTGGCTCCGGCTCCCACGCCTTTGGTGGGCTTCACAGGAGAGAAGGTCCTCCCGGTAAGGATGATCTCCCTCCCGCTTAAAGCAGGTTCAGCGCTTAGAGAAAAGACTGTAATGACAGACTTTCTGGTCCTCGACAGACCCTTGGCTTACAATGCTATAGTGGGAAGACCAACCCTCAACAAGCTAATGGCTGTGACGTCTACGTATCACCTGAAGATGAAGTTCCCTACGGACCACAGAGTGGGGATAGTGAGAGGGAATCAGAAGGAGGCTCGTCAATGCTACAATCTGACCCTCAAGAAGCCTCGAACTAGAGAAACCCTCCCCGTGTCTACTACAGGGTGAATGATGAGGGCATAATGCAAAGGGCCGAACCAAATGAAGATCTGATTGAAGTAGCCATCGATGGCCCTGACCGTGTTTTGAAGATCGGATCGCAGCTGCTGGAAGAGGTGAAAGCTACATTGTCAGAATTCTTGAAGAAGAATCTAGACGTGTTCGCCTGGACACACGAAGACATGTCTGGTATTAACCATGCCATCATCTCACACAGATTAAATATAGACCTCGCTGCTAAGCTGGTCAAGCAAAAAAAAAAAGAAACTTCGCTCCCGAACGGAACAAAGCCATAGCTGAAGAAATGGATAAGCTAATGGAGGCGAATTTCATTAGGGGAGTCCATTACCCCGATTGGTTGGCTAACGTAGTAATGGTCAAGAAATCTATGGGTAAGTGGAGGATGTGTGTAGATTTCACCGACCTTAATAAGGTTTGCCCCAAGGACAGCTTCCCGCTCCCAAGAATTGATCTCTTAGTGGACTCCACCTCAGGCCACAACCTCTTGAGCTTCATGGATGCCTTTTCGAGCTATAATCATATCCGGATACATGAGTTTGACCAGGAAGCAACCTCCTTTATCACGGATCGTGGGTTGTACTGTTATAAGGTAATGCCTTTTGGGTTGAAGAATGCTAGTGCGACCTACCAGTGCCTGGTAAACACAATGTTCAAGGAACAGATTGGGAGGAATATGGAGGTGTACGTAGACGACATGCTAGTCAAGAGCTTGGAGTCTAAGGACCACCTGATAGACCTTGAAGAAGCTTTCAACGTCCTAAAGCGTTACCAAATGAAGCTTAACCCCGCCAAGTGTGCGTTCGGTGTGTCCTTGGGAAAATTTTTGGGCTTTATGGTCTCACATCGAGGCATCGAAGCTAATCCAGAAAAAATTAAGGCAGTTCTGGAGATGGAGTCCCCCCAGAACACCAAACAACTCCAATGGCTTACCGGGCTGATAGCCGCCCTCAATAGATTCATTTCTAGATCCACTGACAAGTGCTTACCCTTCTTCAAGATCTTGAAAAAGGCTTTTGTTTGGGGGGAAGAGTGTGAAGAGGCTTTCCACCAATTGAAGAGCTACCTGGCTAATCCCCCACTCCTTAGCCGAACGATAGAAGGCAAGCCACTTTATGTTTATCTCGCGGTATCCAATTCTGCCGTTAGTTCGGTTCTGGTCAGAGAAGACCAAGGGGTACAAAAACCGGTATACTAAACCAGTAGGGCTCTCCGAGGTGCTGAAAGTAGGTATCCGCAGATTGAAAAACTAGCCTTTGCGCTAGTAACTTCAGCAAGGAAGTTAAGGCCGTATTTTCAAGCCCACACGATCCAGGTGCTGACCGACCATCCCTTGAAAAATGGTGCTTTTCAAAGGCCCGATACTTCGGGGTGCCTGGTTAATTGGGCAGTGGAGTTAGGCGAATTTGATATTGAATACTTGCCTAGGCCAACTATAAAGGGACAGGCGTTGGCGGACTTCATAGCGGAGTTCACGAACCCTGATAACCAGGAAAACCGACTAGTAAACGACCTTTGAAAGATCTGTGTAGATGGCTCGGCGACAAGGAGAGGAAGCGGAGCTGGCATAGTACTGACAGCCCCGGAAGGTCAGGAGATTAAATATGCCATCCGAATGGACTTTAAGGCCACCGACAACGAGGCAGAGTATGAAGCCGTGGTAGCAGGCCTTATGATCGCCCACGAACTTGGAGCTGAAAACGTCGAAATTCATACAAAGCAAAAGGAGAAAAAATGAAGAAATACCTCGCGAAGGTTAAGGAACTCTCAACTCAATTTCCACACTTTCATGTGAAGAGGGTCCCTAGAGAAGAGAACGCGGAGGCAGACAGACTTGCCCGAATTGGGTCAACGCAAAAAGAAGAGCTTGAGGGCTCCGAAGAACAGGTTCGCCTACTGCCTACACCGGCCATCATGGGCGGCCCCAAGGTGTGTGCGATATGAGATCCGCCAGAGTGGGCCAAGGAGATATTCTGATATATTACGGAGGGCTAGCTCCCGGCAGATCGAAAAGCTGCCACCAAGATACGCTTAAAAGCTTCCAAATACACTGTTATTGATGGATCCCTTTACCGGCGAGGCCTCACCTTACCGCTCCTCAAATGCTTGTCCTAAGATGAAGCTGATTATGCCCTAAAAGAAATTCATGAAGGAGTATGTGGCAGTCACTCCGGAGGGCGTATCCTAGCCCATAAGGCCATCAGAGCTGGATCTTACTAGCCTAAGATGTACCAGCAGTCCATGGAAATGGTGAGAACCTGTGATAAATGTCAGAAGTTCGCCA
>FXXK01002473.1:0-13584 GCA_900184695.1 Betula pendula | reverse complement strand
GAGCAGTCTCTCCGCCAGGAGAAGGAGGACCATTAATGTCCTCCACAACCCTGTCGCCCTCGGCATTAACAGCGGGGTTTCCCATCTCCTCCTCCTCCGGTGGGCCAGGCACCATGCCTGAAATGAAGAAAGGGTCATTGTCGGAACGTCCGGCAGACCCTGAAGGACGGTTAACGGACGAAGAGTCCGAAACCACAATCTGTCGGGTTGGCCCTAGTGACCCCTACTTGGCCTCGAAGTCGCTTGCTCTAGCGGGAGCCGAACGGAGGTTGAGGGGCAGGAACTCTCCGAGGCCCTCTCCGGCGTGTGTCTCCGTCCATAGTAAAGAGCACTTACAACAGAGAGAAAGAAGAATGAAAAACGATGGTGAAACAACGGTAGGCGTAACCCTCCCTTAAGTAGGCGTGCTGGGCGTGGAAAACCCAATAGTCACGCCTCCTTGATAACCCCACCATCATTCACTGCGCAACCTGTCAATACTGTCAATACTGATGCCCCCGAACAAGACCTTTTAAATTCCCGGAATAGGATCACATAATAATATCCCGTTTTGTTCAGGTACGAAAGTATCTGAGCAATATTCCAAATCGCATTGCCTGATATTTAAAGATAAGAAAAGAAACGCAGTCAGAGGACACGACAAAGTCAAAGAACCTCATTATGAAGGTTAGACTTAGACTTAGTCCCATCATAAAAGCAACAAAAAAAAAAGGGAGGGGAGGCCCCAGTATGAATGTCCAAAACGACCATCCTTAAGGAGCCCCATCATTTCAAAACCCATCTTAACACAAAGCGGCTGAGACATAAACAGAACAGTATGTCAATTCTTGTTATAAAATACAAGTTTGTACATGGAATATTGTATACAATTATAAGGGGGGAGCCCTCCCGCCATCACTAGGTTCGACTCCGGATTCACCTCTAACCGTAACACTACTAGGTCCGGCCCCAACTCCATCTCCGGCTGCCGACCGAAGTACTGCTATGGGGGGTGGAATGGTCCACATTGCACGAGCGTCTGGCAATTCCTCGGGGGTCAAGCCGAACGTCGCGGATGTTGATAGTGGGTACCCTGTGCCGCAATCGTTCATCCACTGCAATCGCCTGAAAAGTCTCAAACCCCCACTCGAACCCGTGGATCCAAGTGCGGTTCCTAACTATGTGGACCACATTAAGCTGGTGTTTGTACCTCTTCACCTTCTCATTCGCATCATGATGCTTCTACATGTGGCGTTGCGATAAGTCGGTGGCAGACCTTTCTCGTACCTGAAGCTCGGCATTTTCCTTCCCTAATGTCGGAATCTCCTCGTTTTGCATCGAGGCAAGAAGTTTCAAGGCATCATTCAACTGTTTCCGCGCAGAGTTACAATCAGCCTCTACGGAGGAAACATTCCGAGACAAATCTGTGACTTTCGCCTTGAATCCCGTAATAGCCCCCTTCGGCTCGTCAACGACCCCTTGCAGCCATGATGAACGACCAGATAACTCAAATTCGACCTGCGCTACCCTCGCAAGCCTAGCCCGAAGTTCGGCTACCTCCCTTCCAAGCCCAGAATTGACCGTTTCGATCCGGAGAGCTTCAAGCCAGGTCAGCTCATCGATCCTCGCTTGCCCAACGTCGACGGCTGAGCGAAGTTGATCGTATTCTGAGGATATTGCCTCCAAAGCTTCTTGCTTTTTTAGGGCTTCGAAAAGCTCTTTGTCATGATTGGCCGACCTCCTTTCCAGTTTAAGGTTTCGAACCTCTAATGCCGCAATTGTAGATCTAGCCGCCGAGAGCTCACCCTCCCGAGCTTCCGACTTCCTTTTCCACTCAAGGAACAAATCCTGGCTATAATGCAAACGTTCGCCAAGTGAGTCTATGGCGACCAATGAGTCCTAC
Organism: Betula pendula; assembly: GCA_900184695.1. NCBI lineage: Eukaryota > Viridiplantae > Streptophyta > Magnoliopsida > Fagales > Betulaceae > Betula > Betula pendula. Next base: position 11,702 of record FXXK01002473.1, on the reverse strand, counting down.
ACAAAAAAGCAAAATCAATAGGTAGCTCGAACCTCAGAAGAACCGAAGTGAACAACAATAATTGTAATCCGTACCTCGATTTGGTGGCGAAGGGTGAGAACCGGATCTTCTTGGGATCCAACTGCACCCCACCATGTGAACCCGCTGGTGGAGGTAGCCTCTTCGGGCACCAAATCCTCATAAGGGTAATTGGGGAGAGCCCCTATGCCTGGGTTCGGGAGTTCGGATTCATTTTGGACCTCTAAGGGGTCTTAAACCTCGAGAGTAGCAGTCACTGCACCCGAAGTGGTACCCGCTGCGGCAAGTTCGGTCTCTGCCTGGATGAAGGCCACCACAACATCCTCAACTTCAAAAATAGGGCCTATTTCGTTCAAGATAGCATCCAACTCATGCTCCCCCGAAGCCGCAACAGGCTCAATTCTTAACAATTTGGTAATAGGCTCAACTGCCAACGTTGGTGAAGGAAAGGATGGTAGAGCTACATTCCCCCCGTCACTTCCACCAGGGGGGACCGTCTCAGTCGTAGGCTCTGAGCTCTCATCCATGAGGATAATGTCAACACCACAAGCCTTCTTCATCGAAGGGTACTCCTTGAGGAACTTAATGAACTCAAAGCTCTCCTCTCCTCTCTTAGGGGACGAAGAAGGGCATGTGTCCTCCGACCGCTCCGAAGCCTTTCTCTTAAGGGCCTGAGTCCTCACTACAAGAGGAACTTTGTCCTCATCTTCGTCCTGGCTATCATCGAGGATGATTGGACCTTCCACAACCTAGGGGGCGGGACCTTCTGCCGAATCTCCCTCTCCTAACAGAGAGAGGAAAACCGATCCTTCGGTAGAAAAGACAGACGGCTCGGTTTCCTTAGCTGGTGCAGGGTTCGCCCTTTGGACCTCGTCCGCCTGGTCAAACCTTCTGCCTTTCCTTTCTTCTTCGGCTTGAAAAGCATGTCCGGAATCCTAGCCATTCCGGCGCACCTGTGCTTAGAAAAGCCCAAGTACTTCTGCAAAAAGGTGGGGCAAAGCAAGAACCCCAAATTCGATTCCTCTCCTTCCGCCTCCATGCTCTATGTAGACCAGACGATCATACGATGAACCCTTTCTTGTTGGCTTACTGTCAATCTCGGTTTGGGGAACTTCCTTGATTTTAGGTCCCCCCAATGACGAGGAACCCGAGCTTTAGGTGGGCAATCCCACAGGATGGGAGGAAGTTCCCATCCCAACCTGGAAATGAAAAAAAAAAAAGATTTTTCAAAAGGGGAGTTGCTGGTCCATGTACTTGGAGAGGAGAAGAACTTCCTCTCTCGACCCTGAAAAGTTCAGGTGTGCCCATACCTACCCGGGACAAACAAATTCAAGAATTCTGGCGCAGAAAGTTGCACACCTTCTCCCAAAACCATTGGCCACACCACACAACAGGTAATCATGTTCCACCACACGCTGGGCTTTAATTGGGTAGGAGCCATTCCCAAGATGTGCAGTATTTCGCGAGCCACCTGAGAGAAAGGAAGCTGGAGCCAGCCATAAGGGCCCGCTCAAAAATGCACACTTCATTCTCCAAAACATTCTCGTGAATCCCCTCATCCTTCGAAGGAATCCAAATGTTCACCCCGTCAGGGATCTCGTAAGTTTTCCTCAACCTTTGGCATCCTCCGATTTCAGAGAAGATCGCCAGGTAGAGGGGGCACCAGAAGCGCCGAGCCTAGAAGATTTCGACATTGTTTCTAGAAGGGAGATGTCTGGTTGAAAGCGAAAGGCGAAAGGTCGGTCGCTGAGAAAAGGAAAAGATAGCTAAAGGAAGTTACAATGATGGCTAGGGATTCTTTGCGGAGAATATAAGAGAGAATCTTCTTTTCGAGTGTACCTATACACGTCAGAATGGATGATCTCCAAAAAGGCGTGGATGAGAGACGAACACGTGTGATGAGACTAAAGAGGACAAGGCACCCTATGTCCCAAAGTGCCTTGGATAACAAATCGACGGGGTGATAAACGTCGGTTCATTTCTGAGAATATAATAAAATCCTCTTGCCATTTTAAACACATGACGCGAGAGATTTTAGGGGGTAACTGTTGGGGGTTGGGCTCAAACAATATATGCGGGCCCATATCCCATTAGTTGATTCAAACCTTCAGGTGCAGGGCCCATGTCTATATGGCGCCGACCTTCACTACAAGGGTCGGTTGCTACGATAAGGGTCGTAACAATCCAGGTTCGGTTCTCTAGCTGAAAAGGATGATGAACCTTGATGGAGAAAGGACAAGATCCATTATGGCTCGCATTTAAGGCAGCCGATCTCGATTGCCGTCCCCGCGTGTTCCAAAGATTCGCCCACTCGCGAGATACGATTGATGTGACAAGCAGGTGAAAAGCCCATACACCGTGGACCAATATATGCATGACACGTGGACGGATCTTTAATGGCCCGCATGAGCATGAAAGAAAACGGGGATCTTAAGGCCCCACCGCAGAGGCTTATTAAATGGGCCTCATTGGGTGCGCCACTATATAAAAGGGGAGGAAAGCTCGGTTGAAAAGGTAAGTAACAGAACTCATTCAATATTCTAAGTCTTTTCAGTTAGAGATTCGCTCTCGAAGAAAAAACTGAATTAGGCATCGGAGCTATCCCCCGCCGGCAACCCCCGGCAAGCTCTTATGTCTAATCTTTTTTTGTTCTCAGGTTCACGCAAAGTCGGACTCGAAAACTGTCCCAACAACCTCTATGGGTGTTTCATGGCTTTAATGATTGAATAAGTTTCAGAGTGGAATATTTGTCAAAATATCTTTAACTGAACTTTTAAGGTTCATGAAAATTCTATGCGCCAAAATGGCGGGCTCAAAATATAAATTTCGGGATTCATAATTTGTGTTTGGGAGTCAATCCCATCACAAAAGGTTTTAATAATTTCTAAGAGGCACATGCTTGGGAAAAATTCGGATTCGGTTGAAAATTCCGACTCCAATTGAGTAGGGGTATTTTCGAAATTTTGGGTATAAAATTCCCAAATCCGTATGGGTTTGGTTGGAATCAATCTACCCATTCTAAAATCATCCTATACTAGTCCTAACATGCTTTAACTCATGAAAATCAAAGCAAAAAATTCTTAAACAATTAAAAATGGAAAATACATAACTTAATCGATTGAAATTCGGATTTTTACCTTAAATATGCTTTAAATCGAGCTTAAATCATCAAAGACTTAAGAAAAGTGGTTCAAAATCACTTTGGGAAAATTTGGATCGAGAGAAAACTAAGAGAAATTGAGTTTGAATGAAAATTATGACTGTTTCAAATATGACTTATAGAATTCTGGGTTTCATCAAACGTTTGATCCTCGTATCGAACATTTGATGATGTTAGGTCAGGCATTTATGACTGCCATCAAAATTTTGAAGACTTTCTTCGAACATTTGATAAGACCATTTTTGGTCATTTATGACTAACATCGAACGTTTGATTACTGGCTTCAAACGTTTGATATGGCCATTAGGTCAATTTTTTTTTTTTTGAAGGAAAATAAATCCAGAAATACTCTCCTTCAAAATTCATTTCAGGGAAATCCATACTTCAAGAATTCTTTTAAAGATAACAAGAAAATTTTAACTCGTTCTTTCAAAACATAATCATGCACTTTCTACCCATAATGCACTCCTAGCTACATAGTGCTTGTGTGCAGCCCTAACTAATATAACTATTATTCTAAGCATTGAAAATTCCTTCCTTATCACTGGCGTCATCTTCAGATGGATCTTCTTCATCTTTGACCATTGCTTCGAAATCCTTCTCGATGCTCAGGAGAAAAGTTGCCTTGTGACGACGTGTTCCCTTGCGTAATGTCTTGTTTTTCAACAAACGAATCTCTTCTCATGCTATTGCAGCGTCTTCATCAGCAACACACCTCATGTGAGCTGCTATCTGAAGTCTTCTTTCCATGCTCAGATGTGGGTGAGCTGCCCCGGGAAATAGGTGAAAAATCTCTTACAGCAGATACATTGCGGCATTTCCATTTTGGAGGTGCAACCTCAAGATTCTTTGCAGTAGGTTTTGTCCTTAATTCCTCACGATTCCCAACATCCTTAGATGTTATGGGCGGTTTATATCCTGACGCGTAGGGTCCATATTCTTCCAACTATTCGCGTACGGGTTTCTCAACTCCATGACAATCAATAATTTGCTTGATTAGCAAAGCCCGATGATTGAAACAAGGAATAATATAAGTACGGTTCTAAACTATCACAATCAAGGAAGACTATTTACTTAGCCTGCACCACAATCACTCACCCTACTAACATCACACCTATACTCTGCCCTCTTCAAGATTTAAGCCTATTGTGTCATTCAGATTCTCATATCAATTATGTGATTAGTCAAGCCAATGCTTTGATACCATCTATAATGCCCTAAGAATTTAGCTAACTTGTAGTTAAATTCATGCTTCGCCTCCCAGCCTTAATAATCAAATTAAGACTCATGGATATTTTTGTTTTTCATATTAAGGAAGAACATGTAAAACACTGGCTTGAGAATCACCTTATACACAAGTTTATCCAAAAAAGAATAAACTGGAGTATAAAATCTATAGGGCATTTAAAACAATTAACTGGTAACTGTCTAAATTTTCAAATTTAATCTCTATCAAAGTTTCAACGGAATAATTTATCTGAGTGTATAATAAACAATTTTAACGTCATTTAAAAAGAGGCACAGAGCTTTACATCTAAAAGATCAAACCTGAATAACTTCTGTCATGATATCATAATCTGGGTGTAGATCCCAACTGAATAAACTCTTGAGAGGTTTGTAAAATACCGAGGCATTTTACAAAAAAAAAAAAGTAACTGAGTAAGTCGGCTGACTTAGTAAGCAAGTTATTTTGAAAACAGTGTGGTATAAAATAAATAAAAAAAAGTTATTAAGAATTTCACATGATGATTTTTCACAAATAGCGGGTTTAATCCTCGTTATTATGCCCTTTGACAAAAGTGTTGTGGATTATGCCATAAATCCCAATTATTTACATATTCACATCAAGAATTTGTTATGAATAATTATTATTATTTACTGATTAAATATTTTGTTCCATATAGCATATAATCTTTGTATGATCTCTATTGATTTATCCCCATATAAAGGGCCCGGAGAATATATTGAATATGGACTATGGGTGTGAGCAATGGTCTTTGTCACATAAGGTCTTAGTCCGTAATCCTTGTATTTCTGAAAAGTTTTATAGTTCACATTAGACAATGGAACTGAGCATTCCATTGGCTAAGACTGCTACATATTGACTTAAGTGATTTACCTTAGTCAGACAAAGAGGATTTTTCGAGTTGATATAGTAGGTGTATAAGGTAGTATACATTGAACAGATTGGGAGTTGTCTTTCCATAAAAATATCGTCATTGGAAAAAACACAAAACTCTCAGACTACTTATGAACAATGATTCTAAATCCTGAGGGGAAGCGAACTCAGATGTGTAAGTGTTGTTCACTTTGATGCATTAGGGAGTGAGACCTTAAACGTTGGACAACATCTTCATGCATTGGGTGATCACATGAAACATTGTTTGGGAAGCTTTGCTCAATAAGGAATCCAAGTCCTTTTAGAATCATATAAAAAGATAAGAAATTTTTCCCTTAACTTAGGATATTTATCAGAATTACATAACAGTTTATTCTCAAGTCTCTGGCCGGAGCTTTTGGAATGGAGAATTCCAAAATATTAACTTGTGAAAGGAGTATTCACAGTTTAGAAAATAAACAGGATATGATATCTAGGAATCAAAGATCAAGATGTAGAGAATTTACTGTGACAGTATCACAGTCCTAATTCTGCTACGGAATAATTTCATGGAGGAATCACACTCATACTACGTAAGTAAGTCAAAGGGAACGATTGTTGATTTTTAATCAAGAATAGATTCTGGAGTGCAGTTGCAATTGTTTAGTGGAATCAATTGTAATTAAGTAATGACAGGGATTTTCGATGACTTGAGCCAGATTTATTTTTCCCTTCAGGTCCCTCACCAAACTATTGTAAATTAACCATGGACAGACTTTTATTTATTTTATTAAGCAGGTTGTTTTATTTTAATAAAACATGGGCTTAATAAGCAGGTTGTCTTAATTAATTAAAACATGGACCAAAGAAAAATTGTTAGAGAGGAATAGTGGAGGCTTGGGCTTGGGATAAAACCCAAGCCCATGGTTGTGTAAGTGACGCATAGGCTAGGGTTGAAACCCTAGCCCCATGCATCAATCATTAAGGAGAGGAGGCTAGGGTTTTCCAACCCTAGCCGCCCACCTCCTTAAGTGATGAAGACTAGAATTTCATCCTAGCCATCCATCACTCTACTCCTAGTCCCATAGGGCTTATTTTATGCAAGCATCTCATAATTTTCAGATACAAATAGAGGTGTTTGTGGCACTTTAAAAAATACAATTAACAACCAAACACAATTCTTTAGCTCTTGCTAAGAATTGAAGTTATATTGAATGAACACTCGAATGAACTAAGTTTAAAGTTAAGAGCAAGTTGAGCCCACATTCTTTGTTATTTCTAGTCATTGGTAAGAAGATCTGAAGGTGTTCTTGGAGGTATTCTTGACGTTCTTAATCTTCTTAAAGCAGCTTGGAGTCTTCGTTCATAAGACTAAGGAGTGGCCCTAATCTTCAAGTAAGTAATTTCTTGTTCTTGCAAGTTTAATTATAAATAGCAATGTTCTTCGCATGTTCTTCTTAGAGTAGATCTTGGCTAGGAAATAGTTTATTATCCGCTGCGCTATATTTTTGATATAGTAGTATTCCCAACAAAAAGAAGGTTTCTAATCTAAAAAGTGGGACATAATGCCGATAATTAAACTCTTATTTTTAAATGCAGAAATATACTTCTTGATTACTACATAAATAGTTATATGTTAACAATATGGTCTATTTGAGACATTACCCTCGCTCAATAGGGTTAGCGCGTCCAAAAGAACATCTAGTGCAATTTCAATGGCCTGGACATTGCACGAACGTATCGTTTTATACTATCAGTTCGACTGATTCTGACCTTGGGTGGCTCACACTGACTAGATAAGCCGTAATTGGTGACCCACTCAATGAATGGTGCGTTGTCACAAACTAAACCATTGGATCCAAGACCCTCTTCATAAAATAATATTATTTGACCATAGAATCAACCCATAATAATAGTAAGCTCATGATCATTATTTCGTTACAAGACGGTGCAACCATATCATACGATGCAAGTATTGTTCATTTATTCAAAATAGAAAATATATAATCAAATATTATCACATCTTAAAATGATAAGGTAAATCACATGGAACTTTGTACTCAGTTATTTGGCATATCGCACTTTACAAAATTTGCAGTTTCTTTACTCAGTTAAAATGCTTACCTCGATTGCTCATCCGATGCTTCAGACATTTTGCGAATCCCTCGATAGTTGTAAAATAACCCGACAATATGCTAAGAATGTAATCACTTACTATTTGTGAATCATTGTGTGTTATTTGTCTTAAAAACCTCTAATTTAGCATTTCTGGTCATCATCAAACTTTTAACACAATTATCAAATGTTTGATCTTTGAAGATAGAACATTTGATTAAGAATAGTGAAACGTTTGCTGCATGTCCAGAATACATGAAAGTTGAAAAACTTCTATCAAACCTACCTACAACAATCCTTAGACTTAAAACATCATCTACCAACATTAAACAATCATTAAAGAACGTACACTACAAAAAATTTGCTTATTAGCAACCAAATTATTAGCAGCCACTCCAAAGTGGCTGCTAATGATCGCTCATTAGAAGCCACCTTTGAAAAAGTGGCTGCTAATAATCAACTATTAGCGGCCACAGTAGTGGCTGCTATTGCTATATCATCGGTGGCCATATCCAAATGTGGCTACTGATGCTATGCCCAATATATATATATATATATATAATTAAAATTATGAGTAATGCTGAAGCGTCGACCAGGCGTCCTTCTACTAACGTGGACCACTATTTTTTATTTTTAAAAAAGATGAAATGGCCATTTTGCTTTTATCCCTTCAATATGCCTATTTCCCAAATAATTTCGAAACTCTGTCTCTCTTGCTCTTCTTCCTCCATCTAGATCCATCTCCATCAGATTCTACGTCCTTAAGATTTATCCGACGTGGTCAATGATAAGGAAGAAAAACAATGTACAGATTTGTTAGCATTCTATGAAATGTTTAGCAGTGCTAGGCACCAGAACTTGGTTTGGCTTGGCTGAGGAAGAAGAACAAAAATTATAGCATATATAAATCATATTTTCCTATTAAAATTATATTAGACTATTAAAAACATAATTTCCTATTAAAACTTATGGGATTGAAGATTTAATTGAACATCCGATTGATGTAGTGCGTTAGTTTGATCGATCGTGATAGGATTGAAGCTTCAGTTGAACATCCGATTGATGTAGTGCGTTAGTTTAATCGATCATGACCTGAACATGTCACATAGAACAAAACATTATATAAGAGTGCTCAATTTCACTAAAAATAAATAAAAAATAAAAACATTTCCCTTGACTTGGTGGCGATATTAGCCCAATCGATCGTCATACGATTAAAACATTATATAAGGGTGCTCAATACTCAAATTATCCAAGTCACCGTCTAATTGCTAATTTCTCAAAATATAATTTGCATACATGTCATTTTTGCTTTCCTCTACACGATCAATGGATAGATCATTGTGCTTTAGTTTGATCGATCGTGATACAATTTAAATTATCAATCAAACTTTACACAATTAAAAGTTTGATCAAACATCCGATCGATCTTTTTGTATTATTCGTCCGATCGATGTAGTACATTAGTTTGATTGATCGTGACCTCAACATGTCATATAGATCAAGACATTATATAGAATTGGTCAAATACCATTAAAAAAAACAACACTCCTGATCTTGTAGGCGATATTAGTCCAATCGATTGTTATATGATGAAACATTATATAAGGGTGCTCAATACTCAAATTATCCAAGTCATCATCTAATTGCTAGTTTCTCAAAATACACTTTGCATACATGTCATGTTTGTTTTCCTCTACACCGATCAATAGATAAATCCTTGAGATTTGTTTGATCGATTGTGATACCATTTAAAAGATCGATCCAACTTGACACAAATTATCGATCAAACTTGACATAATTGAAGGTTTGATTGAACATTTGATCGATCATAGTGCATTAGTCCAATCGATTTTGGTGCATTAGTCTGATTAATCGTGATATGATCAAATGATCTATCAATTTGGCCAATTGAAGTTTTGATTTATTCCTTATGTATTAGTCCGATCAATTAATTGAACTCTTTGAATTTTGGATAATTCTTGTGTACTTGTCCGATTGATCGTGTTAAAATCGAAGTCTTTGGATTGAATAATAACATAACATATAAGTTTTAATATTAATTAAATATATGTGTATATAAATATTTGTTATATTTATATCAAGCATATACATATATAGATATATATTTATAGATATATTTGTTAATATTAAAAAATGTGTGTGTATATATATATATATATATAAGAATAAATAAATTAATAAATAATATATTAAATTTAAATTAAAAAAAAATTTAAGGCAGTTATTAGGGCCACTTTCGGAAGTGGCTGTTATTAGTCTTATACATTAGCTCCACTTTTAACAGTGGCCGCTATTAGTTTTACCAATTAGTAGCCAGTTTTTAAAGTGGCTGCTATTAGTCTTATACATTAGTAACTACTTATTAAAGTGGCTGCTATTAGTCTTATACATTAGTAGCTACTTATTAAAGTGGCTGCTATTAGTCTTATACATTAGTAGCTACTTATTAAAGCGGCTGCTATTAGTCTTATAATATGATGCGGGTTCAAATGGTACCTAATTGAAAATTTGGCACCAAACATTCTGAAATCAAGTTTTTTTAATCATAGCAAGCTCTCACATTCTCACACATGTCTCTCTCAAATTTTTTAATCTTTTTCTCTCAAACCCCTCTTTCTCCCTCTTCTTTCTTCTCTCAAACCGCCGGCCACCTGCAACCACCAATAAGTCCTCTTTTCTCAAACCGCCGGCCACCAGACCCATAGCCGTGGGACGATGGGTCACGGGTGACCCTCTGCGGTTGGTCACCCCTGTGACCCACGGCCGTGGGTCACCCTTGACCCACGATGGGTCACGTTGTGACCGACGATGGGTCACCTTGGTGACCCACTGCCATGGGTGACCTTGTGACCCACTGCCATGGGTTATCTTGTGACACACGACTGGGTCACCTTGTGACCCAATGTTGTGCTTCTAGCCCTATGTTTTTCATTCGTTTATCATTTTTTTTTCCATTCTTTATGACATAGTTATTCTCTGATTAAAGCTTTGAGTGATTGGTAGCAGAATTCGTGGAAGCTATTTCTTTAGAACTTGGTTCCTATTGACTAAAAGCTTGAGTTTCAGGACGGAGGTATAGATAATTTTTTAATATGATATTCCAACCATCATTCTCTTAAAAAATTTTCATACTTGTGTTCTCTTTCTTATCATTCCTATTTGATAGTGATAATAATGGATAATATTGATTAAGGAGGTTGTAAGAGCCTTTTGGCATGGGTGTTAAATTCAAGTTGGTCAAATTTGTTTTTACAGTAATATATAATATAGTAGCAAATGACTTGGCTCTCTCTCTTTCTAATTATAAAATTTTAAAACCATGCAACTTGTGATAATTGTTATTGAGATTGATAAGATTGAAATCTAGTCATATTAACATGATTTAATGTAAGAAATAATTAATTTGTGATAGGGACATGGAGAGAGATAAGAGTTGGATGCAGGAAACTACTCGATGTTCAGAGTGATATGAAAAAGGTGTTAAAGAATTCTTGAGAATGAGGGGTACATGTTTAGAACAAGGTGATATTACAAGGTCTCCATGTCGTGACTGTTCAAATCGATATTATATGCATACTGACTTAGTGGAGCATCACTTGTATGATAACGGAATTGATCGCACATACACTCAGATGGATATTTCACAGGGAAGAAGATCCATGTAGGGTAAATTTGTCTAGCAACTTGCACAATGATACGGATATAAGGATAGAGGATTTTGATAAGGTTGAACAATTGTTAGGCGATGTCCTTATGAGGACAATTGTTGATGACAACATAGGCGAATCATCTACTACTCAGGCCCCTACGACCAACGATCACGACCAGAGAACCTCTTTTGATCTGTTATTGGAAGATGGTCTACATGAACTTTATCCAGGCTGTAAGAAAAGGTAAAAAATCGCTTTTGTTCCCAGATAATCAACCCTAGAGGGGGGTGAATAGGGTTGATGTCAAACTTTTTCTTTTACTAAAAATTATACAGAATCAAGAATTTAGAATAATATAAGAAAGCAGTAATAATGCAGAGAATATAATAAGAGCACAATAATAAAGAGATAGGGAGAGAGAGATTCAAATCGGCAATTTATCGTGGTTCGGTCTACCTGACCTACGTCCCTCCCCAAGCACACCACTTGAGATTTCAATCCACTAACCACACTCCTTGCAGGTGAGCTCAAAACCTTTACACACCAAGAGTACACCACTCTTCTTCACAGGTGGAAAATCTCCTTCACACCTCCACAAGGGTACACCAACCCTCTTGCACAATGTGAATGTGGATCA
>FXXK01002472.1:11138-24453 GCA_900184695.1 Betula pendula | reverse complement strand
AGATACAATCCGCATTCTACCTGTATCTTTACTTTTCATGTCATTTACATTCATGTCTTTTTACACTTAATGTCATTTACATTTATGTCATTTCAATTATGTCATTTAAGTTTATGTCATTTATCTTTAAAGTCATTTAACTTTATGTCTTTAAGTTTTTTAAAAAAACAAAACCTTTTGTTTTCACGAGTCAAGCTAGAGAACACCTCGAAAGCTTGACGAACAACCATCACAGTCTCTGCGGACGATACCCTCTTTTAGAGCTATCCTGCAAGGATACGATCTAACGCGAGCGGTTAATTATAAATGTAAAATCGGTAGCGCTCGCGCGACTATCAATAGGGACTGAGAGGCAAGCTGCAGATTCTTTCAACTTCAGAGGTGTTAAAAATAGTATGAACTAACTCCCAATTCCACCATCTAGTGGAATAAACTTACAGGGGACTGGATTTGATAAGAAATGGGACATGGAATCTACTTGTCACCCTATATTCGGATTGAGTCTCCATTACCCACTCGCTATATCAAACCTTTACTGAGAAAGGTATGAGAGTTACATATACTCCTCCAAGCATAGGATGGCTGTGATCCCAAGGCGGCTTCCATGAACGTGGACTGAGGATAGTACTTTTCTTTAAAGATTTGGGCAACTAGAGAATCCTGATGTTGAAGGAGGCGCCAGCCTTGTTTCGCTAACATGGCTAGGTTAAAGCTTTTCAAATCCCGGAAACCCAAACCTCCTTGTTTCTTTGATCTTCCCATTCTTGCCCAACTCATCTAGACCATTGGGGAGGCATTATCATGAGAACCCCAATAAAATTTACACATCAGTGAATTCAATTCCTTACAAAGCATTTTTGGCAATTGGAATACACTCATGCTATAAGTTGGAATAGCGTGTAAAAAGGCTTTGATGAGAATCTCCCTCCCGGCTTGGGACAAAAATTTCTGCTTCCATCCTTGCAATTTGCCCTAACACGACCCGTGATACCAGCAAAAGTACGTCTTTTCTCCCTTCCAACCATGGCCGGAAGCCCCAAATACCTCTCATAACTATGCGTAGAGGAGACTCCAGCAATGGATAAGATATGGTCCTTGAATTCTTTGCTGGTAGTTTTGCTGAAATAGATAGAAGTCTTCCTGTGGTTGATGGTTTGACCAAATACATTCTCATAGATTGCCAAAATATCTTAAAGATTACACCATTCTAGAAAAGTGGCTCTGCAGAATAGTAAACTGTCATCTGCAAAGAAAAGGTGACTAAGTTGTGTGCCCCCCTAGAGAGGGGAAGCCCTAAAATTTTTCCTTCCAATTGCGCCTTAACTATAAGAGAGCTAAGACCTTCGCCACATAAGAGAAAGGGATATGGGGATAAAGGATCCCCTTGTCGGAGACCATGCGTAGGGACAATATGGCCTTGTGGGATCCCATTTATCAAAATGGAATAGGAGACTGAAGTAACACAGGACATGATCAAAGACACCCATCTGTCAGCAAAGCCCAATTTTTTCATGATGGCTTCAAGAAAAACCCATTCCACCCTATCAGAGGCTTTACACATGTCTAATTTGATGGCCATATAACCTTTTTTGCCCTTTATACGAGTCGACATGGTATGGAGGGCCTCATAGGCTACCAATACATTATCAGTTATAAGTCTACCAAGTAGGAAAGCGCTTTGATTTTTTGAAATTATCTGAGACAAAACGGGCTTCATTCTGTTGGCAATAACTTTTGCCATAAGCTTGTACAAAACATTACATAAGCTAATGGGGCGGAAATCTGTTACCTTTGTGAACGGGGAAGCCTTTGGAATGAGAGCTAGGAAAGTGTAGTTCAGATCCTCCTCCATGATGCCCGTGTTGAAGAACTGCAACACTGCTGCCCTTACATCTGGCCCCACCGACTTCAAATGCTTCTGATAAAAACAGGCAGCAATCCCATCCGGTCCAAGAGACTTCATTGGGTGCATCTGAGACAAAGCCAGATCAACCTCCCTCAGCAGAAAAGGACTCAGTAAACGGTCATTCATGGAGCCTGTGACCCGAGGAAATCGCCTCCAAGCTGTCCTCAATTCCATCTGGTGAGCAGTGGAGAATAGATTTTGAAAATATTGGACAAAAGCACTGTTAATATCCTCCTCCTTCGTCCACTCCTGCCTAGTATCATCCACAATTTTCCCGATATGATTTATCTTACGTCGGTGGTTGGCCCAAGCATGTAAGTATTGGGTGTTACGATCCCCATTACGAAACCAATTTCCCTTGGCCCTTTGTCTCCTTGCAGTAGGATCTTCAGTTTGTTGCAGGAGAGTAAGCCGTTTGGTCTTTTCTTTAATAGCTCAATTCATATTCCCATTCTTTGAAGAGCTCCATTTCTTTAAACTATGTTGACATTGTTGGAGCTTCATTTGAACACCTTGAACCGAATTAACACCAAAACCCGCACCAGCCCAAGCAGACTATATGATTTTGCCACATTCTTCATCCATATTCCATTTTGCCTCAAACTTAAAAGGATGCTTTTGAGATCATGCTCTTTCATGATTAAAGAACTTCACCAACACAGGTTTATGATCAGAAGTACATGCTGCAAGGATTGAGACTCCATAAATCACGGAAAGGTTCCATACCATTCTCGGTTGGCCACTGCCCTGTCCAACCTTTATTTTGTGAACTAGCCAACTTCCCCCGCCATTGTTCCAAGTGAACTTGGAGCCCAAAAGCCTAAATCTCCCAGTTGACATGATTCCAGGGCCTCTCGGAACTGATCCATTTGTCGTGCATTACGTTGAGCACTCCTCCCACGCTTTTTCTGAAATTATCAAGGACGCTCGTTAAAATCTCTCAGGCACAACTAGGGTTGTGGGGAAAATGCTGAAGAAAAGTTAACATTTCCAAGATTCTTCACGAAGGGCTCGATCGGGTTGGCCATAGAACCTCTTTAAAATCTCCACGGACTGGCTGACTTTGACTGTAGTTATAATAGCGAGATATGCCAAAAGAAAAATTCTGGATGGCTACTTCATTGTCCAATTGCCAAAGTAGTGCCAACCCCCACTCTGACCAAAAGGGTCCATCGTGCCAAAATACCTTCAAAACAAGTTTTAATATGAACTTGTTGCATGTGTTTCAGTTGGAGCTTTGTTTCCATAAACAAAAATTTGGGCTTCTTCTCCTTCACCATAAGGCAAAGGTCATGAACTGACCGAGAGTTCCCAAGCCCTCGGTAGTTCCAGCTTATAAGACTCATAATGACTGGCGGGGCTATTCCACAGCCTCCGCTAATACATGGGAATTGGAACCTCCCCCCCAGTTGGATCGTCTGCCTTTCTTTTCCTGATGTCCAGTTGATCCCTCCTTAACATCAGTAGTAATGGAACGCTTACCTGGTGTAGAGGAAGTTGGTCCTCTGTGATTCACAGCCCCATGAACTGCACGAGCCCTGCGCTTCTAGCTAGTCACTTTGTTGTTGTGTGGTTTTTGCGTAACTCGCATGGTAAAAGATGAAGAGTGAGCCAAGCCTGGTGGAGGAGGGAATGGGCCACCTAGATTTTGGACATGGGCTGAATGGACCCCAGCAATAGAATCGGGCTTTGGAGGAACTTTTAAAAAAACCCCACCCACTGTTGAGGGCCCCATTGGAGGGTGACTAGGCCCACCCATATAAAAAGTGGCTTTATCCGTTACAGCTTCATTCACTAACGGCTGTGTTATGCCTTCAGCCAGAATACTCCCTTTCGGGTTCAGGTATGGACTTCCCAAAGGAACTTCCTGTGATCCCACCGAATTTGCCGAATAAAATCCTGGGGTTGCCATGGGACAATAGGGTTTGGCGTTTGTAACCAGCACATCACTACCCGGCTGGACCGGGGACTGTTCCGTAATCGTCGAATTAATTCATGTAACCGTCGGATTATGGCAAGATTTGAAGGTCGGATTAATGACAGGATCAGGACATACCTTTTTCGTTCCCACCGAATTGGAACGGTCGCTGCTGCACATCGGCCTCCTTGCTGGCTGTGGTCCTTGACCGTCCATCGGAATCCCTCCAAAGCGGCTTCGCGAGTGCTGTCCTAGGATCAGCTTGGAGTCTTCCACACGCAGCCAAGCTCCCCATTGACTAACTTCTGAAGTCCCTGAGTTTTTGAGACGAGGACTGGGACACCCACTCGGGCCATGAAGAATCCGACCACAGCTAAAACAAAAAGTAGGTAGTTTTTCGTTCTTGAAAAAGACCCACACTGACTTCCCTTCAAGGTGGAGAGCATAGCCACGTTCAAGGGGTTTGATGGCATCAAGATTAACCTTGATGCGAAAGTTTTTTCCCCATCCCACACCTTTACTAGCATCGTCCACATCTAGCACTTCCCCCAATGAAGCCCCAATTTTCTGACCCACCGCCCGATTCATACAGATAAAGGGCATATTATGGACTTGAATCCAGAACGGAGAATAAGTAAACTGTAATTGAGATGGTGGAGTAACTCCATCAAACTCGTATAAAACAATAAGATGTCGATCAAACAACCAGGGCCTGCCCATAAGGACCCTATCTTTATCCTCGTGATCTGAGAATTCAAATATCCAGAGACGGTCGTGGACTTCCTTAAAGATCACTCACCCCACGGGCTTCCAAAGGCGAGTCAGTAATGTCCGGAAAGCCTCCTTATGAATTTTCTTCGCATATCCGATCTTGCCCACAAGACAACGAGCAACTTTTTCTTGCCCAAGATGGACTTCCCCTGCATTGATCGTGATGCCTTCCTTTTCCCCTTCAGAAAGGGAAAGACAACCACACAATAAGTCAATATCTTCCTCAATCCCTGACAAAGGCTGGGGACCACACATGTCTGGAACCTCCTTTCTCGAAAAACGATAGGAGACAAAACCTCTTACCAGGAAGAGGTTTTTTTGTTTGTAAGTCCTCCGTTGAGGATATCTTAATAAACTTTTAAATAATAACTTTTATTAAGAATGAAATAAATAAAATAAAATATCATTGGTGTTAGAGTATACATATACTTTAATACTTGTAATAGCCATCATCATTGCCATAAGGGAGAAATAGATATTCCCTCAATTTAAGGAATAGTCATTCCATCATGGCTATGTAAATGACTATTTCAAGACTAATTCATTCCACTTCTTCCATTTTTAATAAAGGCTATTTTAAGGAATAGTCATTCCACATATCAAACATACACCTAAGATTCTGATGAACTTAAGAGATTTTGCCAATGAATAGCATCGCCACCGGTTAAAGGGGACGAAGGTATAGACATTCTACACACTCACCACAACTCATGTGTCTAGAACAATTCAACAAAATTTAATTATTCTTTTAAACACATAAATATAACTTACATTTTATTTTGTCATGTCTAATACGTTAATTAATATATATATAGTCTAAATATAAAAAGAGCAATTTAAAAAATTGGATTTTAGATTTTGCCAATATGAAAGTTGAAGAAGATCAATTTAAAACAATGAAAGTTTTTTTTTTCATTGAATTGCCAAACATGTTTAAATTGCAATTCAATCTATATATATATATATATATATTATCAAAAAGGGCAACTTGCAAATCAGAGTTTATGTTTGGCAATTCAATGAAAAAAGTATTGGTTTCAGAGCTTGGGATTTGCAAATCAGAGTTTGAAGTAGAAATTCAAAAGAAATACACGGTTTTCAAGTTGGTGCAGATTTTTCAAAAAAAAAAAAAAGTTTTGAAGTCGGCACGGGCTTTCAGAGTTAAACTTGCATTGAAGATAAAAAGAATATATAAGTTAAACGGTGCGTTTGGATTATTTAAACCATCGATTTTGGCAAAAGAAAGCTCAAACTGTGCGTTTGGATTGCGTCGTCTTCTACCTTCTTCTTCTTCAACCTTCTAATTTTGTCTCACCTAATTACCCAACCATTAAGGTCTAACAATGGCCAGAATAAAATCACAGCGGTGTGAGTCGTAAATATCAGTTCCTCTGGGAAGATATTTTGTGTAAGCCCGGTTTCTATGCAAGTGAGAAACCGTAAGCAGAAACCTCGGTTCCACGTGACGATTTACTACCTCAGAGATCAGTCTCGCAGCGGATATATATTTTTTCTTTTTAAAACACTGGGGGAAGCAACCCTGAATATACAATAGGCTGACTGAAAGTACTCGAGTGAATTTAAAATACGTTAGACTGTTTTATGAATAAAACTGGTGTTTCTAGATGCACTAAATAAGAAGATAGTTGCAAACATATGGCACAGACGCATTACAATTCGCAAGCATCACAGCTGTTTAGATACTTTTACAAACTACTAATTAATAAAAACCAACATATACAAAATAAAGAAGACACTTATATATACAAAACGTTTCTCTCCGGATATAGCAGCACTCCCGACAACAGTAGTGCCTAATAGTCATCAAAACTAAACCGAAAGGGTCACGCCTTCATTACCTGCATTCACAGTCTATGTTCACCCAATGACATCATACATTTATTAGCAACACAAGGTGAGTTCACTGTTGTCAATAAAGTATCAATAATTTATGGTTTGTGATTGTATGTATTATTAATGCATCATCATGCAATTTCCGTGTTATTCATGCCAATGTATCACTCCTAGAGGACTCCAACCTCTCGGCTAATAGGGGGACTCCAACCCAGCTTACGAGTTATTGGAGGACTCCAACCCCACGTTCTCCACTTTACTAGCAGTACTGAGGACTTCAACACCAGACTGAGGATTTCTCACCCCACCTATTATACTTTTCAGCACTGGGGACTCCAACCCCGAGTCTGGGGACTAAGAACCCACTTTATTATTATCTTTCAGCACTATGGACTCCATACCACAGTCTGGGGACTTGAACCCAAAATGTATTAATGTCTTTTATGACTGTTTTGAACAAACAATAAAATAAGACAATATGCAATCATATTCATGCACATATAATCAAACAGTTAGAGTAAAATCAGCAAGTATTATATCTTATTAGAACCAGTATCATTTCTCAGTTAAGTACCTCCAATACTTACTCTTTTCCCGCGAATAATATGATCACACTGCTAGCATATGGATACAACATAACATGACATCAATGACCAAATCAATAATAATTGGTCGTCTTTCAGGATCCTGCCTCTTGAGCTCCTTATTATTATCCATCACTTCATTTCATTACCTGATTTTATTCCTACGTATACTCGATACAGTATACAAGTCATATTTCGCTCGAGTATTCTCACTATTGTCGCATAATTTCTTCAAAGCATTTAACTATGAATCACACATAAGTGGAGGACATGCATTAAGGATCCCGTTGACAATAATGTAAATATCCAATATTGCACTCGAATACCCCACGAAGTAAGCGGCAAATCGAGGTGCTTATTTAACACAAACAGAGTTATCTGCATAAACGTCCCCACTATTAGTAAGGGCCTTATTATGGTTATATGTACATATGAAAGAATCTCTTATATCAGTTTCACTCACTCTCATGGCTTTACCAGCCGAAGGAAGCACCACCATAAGTTTAGGCTGAGATTGAGTGTATCACTATACGATTAAAAATAACAACAACAAACAGATGTATTAGGTTGATTTTTTAAAACCTTTTTCATTTTCCTTTAAACAGCTACCGCTTGCCTCCATATTTTAGTCGTTGTGAGCACTTTAGGGATCCTTGAACTAGAACCAATAATCAAACATACTTCAAACACATATTAGATACACAAATATATGTTAGACCAAAATAAATATCATCAAAGAATACTTAACAAACAGATTAGGCATCAAATCCACAAAATACTCCAATAAGGGCGAATGGGGTAGGATGAGTTCTTGGTGTTTCTCATGATTCCAAAGCCCAAAGATCACAAAATGATTTTAGAACCCCCTAAGTGGAATCATACAACAGGCCCATGCAAACAGGTTGTGAAAAACCACAAAATTCCCCAACACCCTCTATTGACACCGTTTTGAAGCTGTTTGAGGAGGGATAAAGCTTTCATGCCCAAATGGCTCCAAAATGACTTCTAAAGGTTGGGGTTAGCTTCTGGACACCTCAAGCAAGGTTGTTTATAATTTTTGCGAAGTTTGGAGAAGAATTTGCTCAAAAACCCCCCTAGGTGCCGTGGAGAGGGTGTGAGTGAGATGAATGAAGGGATTTTTCTGTTTTGGGTGCAAGGATGAGTGATTTCGGTGCTGGGGGCTTATCACACTTTATAGAGAAGCCAAGGCTTCTAGATGGCCAGCATACACGTTCAAATCAGCCTAGGTCCATTGGAACATCATCCTTTCATGCAAGTTACCCAAAAATGCCCTCAAATCAAGATATAACTTTATGACTTTTTTTGTTCTTTTTTTCCTATCTTTCCAGCAAGCTTCTCCCTAACTGCCATGTGTCATCACCCTAACGCTCCCAAATCAGCAAAGACCTGCCCTACTCAGTGAATTTACAGTTTTAAGCTAAATTCGCACGGTTGGAGGTTTTTAAGGCTCGGTTTTTAGGCCATAAAGTTAACTGCCTCGAATTGAATTCCGATTTCACAAACAAAGAATAAAAAAACCATTGTTATATACTAAATAGAGTCCATTTATGATATAAAAATCCAAATGGTGAAACTCCATTTTAGAAATAAGGCCCGGGTCAAAAGTGCCACGTAAGCGATGAATAGTCATCTTTATGCTTAAAAAGGTCAACGGATGACTGATGTACGTATACGAATGCGCACGATTTTGAAATTTTATAAAAACCACTCGTATTAGATCAATCCTTGTAGGATAGCTCTAAAGGGGGTATCTGATCCGCAGAGATTGGTATTTGGTTGTTAAATCATGAAATCTTCAAGATTACTTCTAACTTAACTTTATCAAAAGATATGTGATTTTTATAACTAAAAAGGAAACGTAAATAACCAAAAGCTTTTTTAAACTAAGTTTGCAAATGAAACTAGGAATTGATAAGAGAGGTATAGAGAATTGATTTACCAATCCTCATACCATAAAGCAAGGCAAGACATAGCATGGAATTCACATAAAGTAAGGTTTTGAGTGTGTGAAGGGTGTCAACCCTCACAACAACTCTTCAAGAATATACTTTTCAAGGCAAATGATAAAACATCTTAAGCTACACTCAAAACCACCACCTAATCTAGATGTGAGATAATCTAAGCTCCCTAGCATGCAATATATAACCCTTCTCAGCATACACAATTCATGGAATAGCATAGAACATCTTAGGTTTCCACCCCCTTTTTCCCACTACTCTAAAGTTAAACTAACAAGGATTAAGTGTTGTGGTCCCTAGCATGAATATCATAGTCCACTTAGAATCATGTCAACAAATATCATGTGCCAAGCTTATAAATCATCCAAGAATTAACACAATCCTTCATAGACAAAGAAGAGTACTATATATCTCAAATGGTATTTGCATTAAGCCCAAAACAAAAGCATGTACAATCACCTCACCATTTATATAAACTCCAAACTAAACTACTCAACTCATAGTACTTGGATAAGCAAAATCAAAACCCTAAAAAGGATTTAGTTCCTCATGCAGGGTTATGGAAAACTCCATTGTTTTGGAGAAGCATTCCCAAGGAAACCAAGCACTATGAGGAGAGTTCTTACCTACTGGACAGAAGTAAAAACAAGTAAGAACAAAGCTAAAAACTACTCTGGAATGAAAACTAAGCTAAGCTATATGATTCTCGGACTCATACATCCCATATATAGAAAATGAAGCTTGATCTTTCTTAAGGAAAGATCAAGCAAAAGATCTAATGTTCCGCTGCTAGGAGTCCTCTGAGGGGTGATTTCGGCGCCCACAATGTGCTGGCAAGCCGCAACTTTGACCAGAAAGATCTCCACCGCCATTAGCTGTCAAACAGTCTGTTCACGTTTTGGAAGACCCGATGGGGATCGATCCGCTGCTTTTCACGATCGATCCCAGGCTACGATCGATCCCCTGATTGGTACGCATCGATTCCCTGCTCATGATCGATCCCTGGTAGTCTGCGATCGATCCCTGGTACACGTTCTCAGCTCCTTTGGTTGTCCTTTAAGCTTAATGATTAGATCTGAATGTGTTTCCATTTAAGACCTAAAAGATAAGACAACACTAAAACACACGAAACATTAAATAATAACACAACTAAGGTATAACACATGCGAGTTAAGGGGCTCGAATGTATAACAATTTCAGCACTTATCATTGACTTTTATCGAAAATCTACTATGGTCGTAGAGGGTTTCCATACAAGCACAACGGGCTTCAGTTTGAGTAAAAACTAAGTTCGTTTGACCCAGTTTTTGACTACTTATAAGATTTGAGCTCGTCAGAAAAGACGATCCTTTTCTAAAGAGATTCTAAAGGGTTTTGACTAGAAATCTCTTAAACTTCATGCATGTCTCTAAAACCATTATCGTAGCTAAATGATAATGTTTCCTCAACATAGATCATTTAGTATAATAATATGTTTAAGAGATTTGAATTCCTCGGGCGTCACATTTGCCTCCTGATAAGTGTTTGAGGGTGGGCAACCAGGAAATCTAGAAAAAATTTTACCGAAAGTAAAGAAAATTTTTGGGAGGTGAGGGGGGGCATTTGACCCCTCTCGACCCCCCCTCCCCCTTCCTCTGCCTTGGAGCCATTTTCTGGAGAGTGTAAACCCACTACTGGAAACTATGGTAGAGAAGATCATAATAGTAAGAATTGCCCTAAGGTAGCCCCACAGATGGCAAGGAGAAGTGCTAGAGAGACCATGATGTATATTTATGAAGGTAGGAAGGTAGCTAGCTGTATGTACTTAGCCTGTTGGTTGCGGGCCAACTACGAAGGTTGGTTCTGGATAGCCGGAGCCAAGCTCTCCTGCCAATGAGGAAGTGGAACTTGAGGTAGAGATTGATTCCAATAATCCAGAATGGAACTCTAACGAGGAGTTCCCTTCTAAAAGGAAGAAGTAGTTTACTAGCCACTTAGAATGAGGGTAAATGCACTAATAAGCTTTACTTAGAAAGTCAGCTGAATTACCTCGACTATGTAAAACAAATGTATGTACTGCTTACTTGTAAAAACAAAACAATAAATAAAATGGCCTAAGTGCCAACTTGGGCATAAGACTTTCTATAATGTTGGTCATATATAAGGTTTGATAGATTGACAAAACATCTTGCTACAGACTAATGCTGCCAAGAGGCCAATTACGATGTCTGGGGGGTGATTACCCTGACGAATTGGAACCAGAAGCAAATAGGGGCAATGGTGTGCTTCCACCACCACCACCCTCTTTGTATGACATAGGGTATCCAGATGCTGTGGTGGAAGTTTTTCGGTATTTGGCCGAAGTTATGGCCTAGATCCTATGCTGAGTGAATCGGAATGATGTAGCGCTTTATGATGTAGGTAATGCTGTAGCGCTTGAAGCACTCTATGTTGGTGCTAATTCTGCTTATTATTTTTTTTTTAAAAAAAAATTATTATAATTCTTAAGTATTTAATGATAATACTTGCATCATATGCTAATTAAGTTACTTATTAATTTAGTAAATTAGTAATACTAAGTTAGTATATATTAATTGAATGGTCAATATATATAAATACATGTTTTTATTAATATATACACAAAAATATTAACAAATATATATGATTACATGCTATTATGCTAATGATACTATGTTAGTTAACTAAAATTAATATATTAGTTAATAGTTATGATTACATATATTAAATTTGTAAAATTAACAATATTAGTTACTATATATGTTTTAACTAGTTAGTATGTTATTATTTATTATTAACATATAGTAATAATATACATCACTATATGTATACTTTATAGTATACATTATATCTAAGTATCTAGATACTTAATTATTTTATTAGTATAAATTTATATATTCATGTAATAATTGACATTATGTAATTTATATAGTTATAATTTATATTTATAGCTTAATTCATTTGTGTGTATATATATATATATATATATATCGGAATTAAAAAACTTATCGTATGACTTGTGAAATTATCTATGATAAATATAGTCATTATAACTCTGTAAGTCATAATTTTCCTAATTACTAAGTATCTAATGTCTAATGATAATACTTATATCATATGCTATGATCATATTCATATGGTATTATAATATAAATTACAATGACAATATGATCATATGGTTCTATTATATTATATGAATAATATAATTAAGTATTTGAATTGTCATTAAATCATATGATTAAGTATTGATATTATTCAGTTATACTATCAATATACATAAACAAATTAATTGTTTGTACTTAATATATTTTGACAATTGTTACTTAATAAATAATATACTATATTAAACTTTTTTTATTAACATATATACATACATTAATATATATGTATATATTAATAAATATATACGAGTCGATCCCGATTATACAAGCTTGTTCACAAACATTAACCGAATCGAGCCGAGTTTATACGAGTTTGTATCGTTTAATAATCGAACCTAATTTCGTGTTTACGAACGGCTCATGTAATAACCGATTCGAGCACGAGTCGATCCCGAATATATTTACGAGTAGCTCTGTTCGTTTACACCCCTAACAAGGGGATCAGGGAAGTCCTCTTCTTTAGTTTTTTCAATATTTTTTTAATGAATGAATTTCTATTAAACCAAACAAAATGTACAATACACTCTAGCAACTAACTTGCTAGACCCCAAGACCCAAGACCTTTTAACAATCAAAACAATTACAACAAATCAATCTATCTCAGCTCATCTAGTAGCCATTATATAAGCTACTACTAGCAGCTAAGAACCATCACCAACCAGAACAGCTCACGTCAGAACTGTTCTGACCACTTCTTTTAAAGAGCCACATTCTCACCACTTCTTTTAAATTTACCCTTCCATTATGCTCCTAACATCATTGTCTTTCATTATGCTCATAACATCATTTGGATATACTAACAGATTAAACATGGAAATAAAGGAGGATGCCTTGAGTACTATTGTAGCTGTTCTTGAAGTTCTTGACAAAAACAATTACGTAGTTTGGAGTGTTCGGGTAAAAACCTATTTGATGGCTCAAGATCTTTGGGAAGTAGTTGAAGCAACCACCGAACCTCCTAAGCAAGAAGATAATGAAGCTACTTTCAAGGCTTGGAGTAATTAAGAAGAATTCCATGGCTTTACATGTGCTCAAGGATTCATGCGGGCTGCACGCATTGTCTGTGATTAAGCAGATTAGTTCGGCTAAAATTGCATGGAATACTTTAGCAGGTCTTTCTCTCTCTCTCTCCCTCTCTCTCTCTC
>FXXK01002471.1:13322-57451 GCA_900184695.1 Betula pendula | reverse complement strand
CAAGGGGAAGGTTCAACATTGAAAGATTCAGACAATTCATTGTGTACGGTTATTTTTGTTGTTTCGGTACGGTACTGGCCGGGTTTTGGACCTCTGTGACATGTTTGATTGTTTTCCAGCTGGCCATGAGACATCGATAGAGAGACAGCGAATAGCGACAGAGAGAGAGAGGAGAGAGAGAGAGAGAGGCGGTCGGTGCAGCACTTGAGGCAAATATGGATCCTAAAAAACAACGATGCAGTATATTATGGTATTTTCCTGTGGAGGGTCGGTTTTATTTATAGGATCAATTAAGGGCCAGATTTAACTAAAGTCTTTTAAAGTCGTCTTTTGACTCTTTTCAACCAAACGTTGTGTTGTAGTTTTCTTTTTTACGCCGTTTTAAGACGTAGGGGAACGTCTATATACTTCCAGCATTGCCTATAGAGTACTGTACCCAAAACTCTTTCATCCCAGAAAATAGATACTAATTTATTTTTTATATATTAATTTAATTTAAATCTTAAAATATTTTATTCATAGTTTGACTTCACTTGATTAGAAATCTTGATTAATTTTTTAATTTTTATTTATTAATTTTTTATTCATGGTCTGTCCTTCTTTCGACTTGTCTAGCTGCATCCGTTACCTCGTAATTCTTTCAACTTTTATGAGGCAGGATCCAAACAAATGATATAAAGTTAAAAATCATAGCATGTTATGTCAACATTAACAATCAGACATCCTAACATATAAAAATCTTAGCATGTATTGTCTTTTTTTTTTTTTCCTTTAAGTGAGACGTTCATCATTTCATTGATAAGAGATAAGTAAAAAGTTCTTACAACATATAAAGCACAAATAATCATAGCACATTACTATAAAATTACAGAGTCATAATAAAAAAAAGTATAAAACTCTTACAATATAAAGCACAAATAAACATAACACATCGGTATAAAATTACAGAGTCATGACAACAATTTTCGCTATTCATTTAGTCATGATAGGTTAGATCTAAGACACAGGTAGTCTAAATTCTTACCAAACTTATTAGCGGTTGTGAGAGATAGTTTCTTACACCGAAACTACATCTTCTCGACCATAAAGGTTTATGAGACATAAACATGAAAAAATAAGAAACAGAAAATAAAAGTACTGAGCAAATCCCATCAATGGAAGTTGTGCCGAGAGATTTGAAGTTGTCAGATTTAATTCTGAAAAAACCAAATCTAAAACTCCAAAGAAATAGATCCGAGCTGAGAGAGGACGAGAAGGGAGGAGAGGCCGACCATCTGGGGTGGAGGCGGAGTCGAAAAATCTGCAGTACCGGGATAGGACCTCCAAAGATGTGGATAGAACTTCCAAAAAGCAAATTGTGCCTCCAAAAAGCGAAAATGGAAGGACAAAAGAAGAATATGGGAGAAGAGGGGAAAGGGAGATCGGAAAGATTCTCTTCCTCCCAAAGTAATTGCAACTTTTGAAACTTTTACAGAAATGAAGAAAGAGAATAGAGATAAAACGTTTTTTTTTCTTAGCAAGTATTATCCTGCATTTGAGTCGTTTGTTGATGCATAATTGCTGTGCAAAATATCAAAACTGAACTCCCACAAGGCCTCAAGTGCAAAAATATTAAAAATGACTGGTAGGTCAGTGAATAGACTTACAAATTGCTCACTTTTTTACTTACAAAAAATAAAAAATAAAAACAAAAACAAAACAAAAAGTATCACGTCACATGAACCTATAGCCTGCTTTTAACTTTCAGATTCACGTGCTTATAAAAAATAAAATAAAATAAAATATCCTTTCGATTTTCCATCTCTCTGAAGGAATATGTCTTCTGATTTTTTTCCAACAGGTCAAGAAAGACAGACAAGAAAGCTGACCACGCTTGCCGTTAAAGAACGTACAATGTGTCAATGGCCACATGCGATTGTAAATATATATGAAACCTTTTCTTCTCTGTGGGGATTTTTCTTTTTCTTTTTCTTGTTTTTGTCTTTTTTCTCCTCCAAATATATGAAAATTGGAGGTGCATGTAGTATTCAGCTTGATTTTCAAACAAGTCCACGTCACGTATACTCCACGACTTTTTACTTGCTGTGTAATTGGTGTTCATTTTTTTGTTTTTTTACTACTATAGTCCAACTTCTGCTTGGCTCCTACTATACGTCCTTTTGCGCTTTCTATATAATAATTGGACCAATAATATTCAGCTTCACTTTCAGGTCCGTCAATATAATATAAATGAGATAAATGGATATGGAAATTACTATTACTTGAATTAAAAAAAAAAAACACATTTCTATTTTAGTATTATCTCACTATATGTTGATGTTTAATTTTTTTTTTTTTTAACATTTGTCGCGAGGGAGGGAGAGAGCAAGATGGAGAATATTAATGATAATCTTCCACTTTTTGTGACAAAGTCAGCCAAGGGACGCATCCTTTTCCAATTTTATGCTTTTTCAATCTTCGTGGTTATATCCTTGATCTTTGTATATAGAGTCAGCTATATACCAGCAAAAGAAGAAGCCGGAAGATGGATTTGGATCGCAATTGTTGCTCTCGGAGCTTTGGTTTTCTTTTTATTGGTTTCTCACTACGGTTGTCCGTCAGAATCCTATTTATCGTCACACTTTCAAAGACCGCCTCTCTCTCAGACACGAAAATGGTCTGCCGGGCATGAACATATTCGTGTGCACCGCAAACCCGATGATAGAACCGCCAGCTATGGTGATTAACACGGTCCTCTCAGTCATGGCTTATGACTATCCGCCTGAAAAGCTATGCGCTTATCTGTCAGACGACGGTGGATCGGATTTGACGTTTTACACTATGCTAGAGGCCTCACGCTTCTCAAAGATTTGGCTTCCGTTTTGCAAGAAGTTCAAAGTAGAACCAAGATCGCCGGAGGCTTATTTCCGCACAACTGATGATCAGCCACTTGAAGATCCTGCCATGGCCAAAGAGTGGTCATCTATCAAAATAAAATAAAAACATCAAAGAGTAAATATACAAGTCACCCTTAATGTTTATCTTGTGTCGATCAAAAGTGATGTGGCTTTTAAAATCATCATTGAATTTATAATAGATCATTATTGACTTTTGATCCAATAGTAATTTTAAAAGCCATATCAATTTTGAAACGATTCAGTACACGTGTTGCAATTATAGGCTTTTATGAATGACCCACAAACCAACATTCTATCTCAAATTCTACACACATTTACGTTTGACTAAGTTGTATGTAACGGAATAGTAATTATAAGATTTATGTGATACCATCTACGTAAAATTTTATTATTCGGTTATCAAGGAAGTAATCAGGTAATAAAGAGCAATGCGTATTGATTTGAAACTGTTATTGATATTTAACCATGTCACGTTTCGTTGATGTATTAGATAACTTTTTTTTTACTATCTTATTAACTAAGTAGGGTTTGGTCTTGGCATGGATGATCATTGGCTCCTTGTTCGACCCATATTTTTATTTCACTTTGTCATTCAGTTTTTAATTTTTTTTTAAAATAAATAAGGACTAATTGATAATGTCACATGAATAAAATATAATAAAAATAAAGTATATAGCATTTCTAGGCAAATTAGCTGTGGAATAGATAACCAATTGATCATCATCAAAATATTATTATCTTATTCTATGAACAAGATTGATGCGTCTACTAAGCAAACAGTCTGCTTTCACAATTTGTACATTTAAAGATGTTGGATATATATGCCTCATTCCTGCCTTAAATTGAGAAATAACAAGAGATGTTGGATAAATCCGCAAGCTGCTTACATGAGATTTTTCAACAAGATATATAAATCGGCACCAACTTTTTTTTTTACCCTGTGGTTTTCCCTTTTTTTTTTTTTTCCCCCCCTATTTTTGTCATTGTCTCCTACAAATATCTTAATTGAAGAGTAATATTCAGCTTGACTTTCGAAGTAGCTAGTCTACCTCACGTGCCTCTCCACTAAAATTTCCCACTTCTGGTTGGCTCCAACTATCCATCTTTTCGTCATATATTTATTCTTTTTGTAAGTATTATATATACACACTCTTCTCAGCAACATTGGAGAGAGAGAGAGAGAGAGAGGGAGGGAGGGAGAGAGCGAGATGGAGAATATTAAGGATAATCTTCCACTTTTTGTGACAAAGTCAGCCAAGGGACGCATCCTTTTCCAATTTTATGCGTTTTCAATCTTCGTGGGTATATCCTTGATCTTTGTATATAGAGTGAGCTATATACCAGCAAAAGAAGAAGCCGGAAGATGGATTTGGATCGGATTGTTTCTCTCGGAGCTTTGGTTTTCTTTTTATTGGTTTATCGCTACGGTTGTCCGTTGGAACCCCATCTATCGTCATACTTTCAAAGACCGCCTCTCTCTCAGACACGAAAATGATCTGCCGGGTATGGACATATTCGTGTGCACCGCAGACCCGATGATAGAACCGCCAGCTATGGTGATTAACACGGTCCTCTCAGTCATGGCTTATGACTATCCGCCTGAAAAGCTAAGCGTTTATCTGTCAGACGACGGTGGTTCGGATTTGATGTTTTACGCTATGCTAGAGGCCTCACGCTTCTCAAAGATTTGGCTTCCGTTTTGCAAGAAATTCAAAGTAGAACCAAGATCGCCGGAGGCTTATTTCCGCACAGCTGCAGAGCCGCTTGAAGATCCTGCCATGGCCAAAGAGTGGTCGTCCATCAAGGTACATCTTCCGTTTGCTCGAAAAGAAAGACCATTTCTTGCTTTAAACAAATACGTAAATCGAGTATTTTGGCTGAGATCCGCGTAGGGCTTGAACAAGTACTACATGGACTAATGACAAAACTGTCTAGATCAGTGGCTTGTGTTGACATAGTAATTCAATAATGAGTAAAACTATGTTTTACATTCATTTATTACATTTATTGTAGGCTAACTAATTTTTATTTGCTATTTTTTTTCTTCTTCTTCTTGAGTAACGGACATATAAAGTCACTTAAGACTATAATTACTTTTAAATAATTAAATTTACTATTTTTGTTTAGCTTAAGTTTTTATAATAAGCTATAATTTATAACGTCTCAATAGTTTATTAGTGTTTTAATCAAATAATTATTCATCATTTTTTATCAATTAAAAGTTTTGAATTAAATAATGATTAACTTAACACTTTGTATTAAGAGGTGGTAAAAGTAATGCTAGGAACCAATTTTTTTATTTTCTTTTCACCGTTTTAAAGTTGATGTGACTTTTAAAATTATTAATAGTGATTTATTTCAAATTTAATGATATTTTTAATAATCATATTAATTTTGAAAAGATCTTAAAAAAGAATAAAAAAATTTTCACTAACGGTTGTAAATGGACAATCAAATACGTACAAATCTTAGCTATCCTAATTTGTTTGATTCCCGTGATTGATATATATGGCATATGCACAGCTTCTCTTAGCCATACACACGAAGTCTCTTCCGTGTGCAAAACTATTACTAGCTAATCCTTCGTTTTCCGTTCAATTTCCACGCTCCATTTTTGGTAATTAATTAATGGTCCCCATTTGGAAAAAACTACACAGTACTGGCTGTTGATAAACCGAAGAGATCGAAGAGCATACGCATACATATATAGTTCAATGGGGACCTTTCAGAATGCCGCCTTAACTCGGCTGGCCGATTGCGACTGTCCCCTTTGATTTTTCAAAACTAGGTCTTGGCTTTACAACTTGTCTCTCCTGAGTAGGGGTGGCAATTAATTCATGATTGTGTGTCGGGTGTGAGCTAGTCGTGTCAAAATATGTGTATAAGATTATATAGATCAATTTTAATTGAATTTATTTAATTAAACAGATCAGACCATTCAATCTTAACCTTAATTTAACCTTAATTTCATGTTGAGTATTTATTGAATTCCCAAATCGTATTAAAAATAGCCAACCTTATCCTAAAGTCTAGTGAAACATATTTGGATGCATGCCTTTCCACAGAATATATGGGCCAGACTTCCGGTCCCCAGAATGGACCATAGGAGATTTTATGCAGGTAGCCAATATATTTGATTGATTGATTGTTGTCGTGTTCTCTACAAGGGTCAGAGATAGTGTTGTCAACTCCTCATGACTACAAGCCTTGTTGAAGGAGGAGTTGCATGTTCATTATGGAACATATACTGTCAAGATCAGGCGCTGGACCCATGTGTTATTGGAGAGTATGTGGCTCATAATACTTTATTTTAGGATTAAGCAATTTTTGATATAATCTGTAAAATTAATATAAATTTAATTCAAAATTAGAAAGTTAAAGTTGAGAGGTCTTACCTATTTTATTAAATAAATCGAGTTAAAATTGACTTATATAGTCTTATATTCATGCATTGACACGCAATATTTAGAATTGATAATTTTTTACACGACTCACCAACTCAACATGAATTTAACATGAAATTAGACAATTAGAATTAAAGGGTCTAATCTATTTAATTAAATAAATTAAATTAAAATTAATTTATATAATCTTATATACATGACTTGACACGTGAATATGAATTGTGACTCTGCCCTGCCAATTTGCCGGCTGAAAATCAAGTGACAAGCATCTTTTTAATTTTTTTTTTCTTTCTTTTTTTTTTTTAATTCACATAGGGATATATAGAGAATAATATCCTGTTTCATGTTACAGACATCATATGAAGACATGAAGAAACGGATTGAAACTACTACACGGCGAGGTCAAATTTCAGAAGAAATACGGAAAGAACATAAGGGATTTAGTGAGTGGAATTTGGTTGCAAGCAGACGTGATCATCAGACCATTCTTCAAGTACTTTCTACGTTGTCACTGGATCATGGAATTAATATTAATTTACACCTCCAAAATTTACTCTAATTTTTCTGCTTGCTTATTAATAGATTTGTAACTATTTCATAGATACTTATTAATGGAAAAGACCCCAAGGCTGTGGATATTGAAGGACAACCTTTGCCAACTCTGGTATATTTGGCACGTGAAAAGAGACCCCAGTACCACCATAACTACAAAGCAGGAGCCATGAATGCTCTGGTAAGCCATACATCATCTCCACATGCAACATGCTACATATCCATAGCCATAGAATTCACGTGTTAATGGCTTTTGTATGTTTTATGGCCAAAATAAAAACAGATAAGGGTGTCATCGCGGATAAGCAATGCTCCGATAATTCTTAATGTGGACTGCGACATGTACTCAAACAATTCTGACTCAGCGAGAGATGCTGTGTGCTTTTTTATGGATGAAGAAAAAGGTCATGAGATTGGCTTCGTACAATTTCCACAAGCGATCGAGAACATTACAAGGAATGATGTTTACAGTAGTTCTATGATCGTAGTTTCCGAGGTGAGCATGGCAATAAAGTTGCATGTATTAATTAAACCTGTTTCTGATGAGAGAAGATTTCAATGGAATTTCTACCTGTTGTATGCATGGCGATAAAGGTGGAGCTTCCAGGATTTGATGGGAATGGAGGGCCTTGCTATATTGGTACCGGGTGCTTTCACAGAAGAGAGACTCTTTGTGGGCAGAAGTATAGCAAGGAATATAAGGCAGATTGGAAGAGATGGAATGATAGAAAGGTAGAAGAGAGTACGAGTGTTCTAGAAGAAACATGCAAAGTCCTTGCAAGTTGTACCTATGAAAACAACACTCAATGGGGAAAGGAGGTCTCTCTCTCTCTCTCTCTTTTCTTCTCTCTCTCTAACTCCATATATATGAAACTCATGTCTAATATACATATGGTGATTTGCAGGAGGGTTTGAAGTATGGTTGTCCAGTAGAAGATGTCCTTAACCGGATTAGCTATACATTGTCGAGGTTGGAGGTCCATATATTTCAATCCGGAAAGGAAGGGCTTCCTTGGAGTTGGTCCCACAACACTAGTGCAGTCACTTGTGCAGCACAAAAGATGGAGTGAAGGTGATTTTCAGATCTTTGCCTCAAGGTACTGTCCCTTTGTGCATGGGTATAAAAAGATTCCCCTGAAACATCAACTTTCATACTGCATCTTTTTGCTATGGGCTGCAAACTGCTTGCCTACTCTGTACTACGTCGCTGTGCCATCCCTATGCCTGCTTAGAGGCATCTCCTTGTTTCCAGAGGTACAACACTTACTACTTGAATGGAACTTGCCTATGATTGTTGTGAAATTATCTTCTAAGAATGGAATCATCCTGCACTAACAGATTTCAAATCCATGGATCCTACCATTTGCATTTGTCATCTCTGTCCACCGCGCATACAGTCTCGGAGAATTTGTTTGGTGTGGGGGCACATTCCAAAGCTGGTGGAATGATCAAAGGATGTGGCTGTTTAAAAGAACTAGTTCCTATTTCTTTGGCTTCTTTGACAACATCCTAAAACTTCTGGGGTTCACAAAGTCTGCCTTCGTCATCACGGCAAAGGTGGCTGACGATGATGTGTCAAAGAGATACGAGCAAGAGGTCATGGAGTTCGGTACTTCTTCCCCAATGCTTACAATTATAGCAACACTTTCACTGCTAAACGCATTCTGTTTGGTTGGAGGAATGAAGAGGGTGATTATGGATGTGCAAACTTTTCTTTCACACCCATTTACATTGCAGATTCTTCTATGTAGCCTACTGGTTATGATCAATCTGCCTGTTTACCAAGGTCTCTTCGTCAGGAAAGACAACGCTCGCATGCCTACCTCACTAACACAACGCTCAATTATGTTTGCTCTATTGGCTTGTGCATTAGCCCTGTACTAAGTTCCTTATTGGTGCCAAGCAAAACTGCTGTTGAAGAAATACTTCCAATGGAAACTGTAATTTATTGTATCCCATGTCGGGATTGCTATAATTCAAGTGAATGTTGTTAGAAAACAGGATAATAAACAAACTTTAAGTCAAAAGTATTTCCTAGAAATTACCATCTGGTTTTGTAATTTGCTATGCTTAGAAAACATATTCACTTCTCTATTCACCAATGATGCCTACATGTCTAGCCTTTTACCCATTTCAACATATTGTATCATTTGGGCATAAGAAATTATAATAGGCAAAGCATCCATTGACAATAATCTCACATGCCATGCTAGATATCAGGTTTTAAGAAATAGAAATGAATAGAACTAAAAATAGAAAACAACATAACCTTTTATTTCTTAAAAAGAGTTGATACAACATCTTCTTACTTTGTTATTCGAGAAGAAAAGTTGAGATGGGAAAAAGGAAAAATTTCACTAATATATGATAACTTGAGAGAACAAATGAATATCATAACCTAGAATGTCCCACCCGCGCAACTGGCCTGCAAGATGCAAAATTTTTCCATGACTTGCTCGAACTTAAAAATAATGGAAAAAGAGATTGAAATAACTTTTGTTCTATTCTCTGATATTTATAAAGTGGTAATGAAACTACAATATCGGGTCAATGATTCAATTGGTGCTTTTGGGAAAACTTAAAGAGGAACAACTTGGTTATTTTTTGTTTTCTTTTAATTCCTTGTGGTTCGTCATTAAGCTATCTCATCAAATATCAGTAATGGTAAAGAAGACTTCTTTTAAGGCCTAGTACTTACATAGGACTACAGATTCTGAATTATTAGATTGAGCATATGCCTTACCAAATATAAATGGCTTACATGAGCTCAAGAACAAGGGCAGATGCCCCTCCTCCCCCATTGCAGATGCCACCAACCCCATACTTTCCATTCTTGTGTCTCAACACCTGCAACAATAATACTCCTTTTTTAATAAACTGTATATTAATTTCGGATCCGGCTGAGGTGCGGTACTTTAAAGTACCGCACATCTGCGGTACTTTATATCAAAGGCTGAGATTCAGCCTTTGATTTTTTAATCTAAAAAACCAAAATTTTGATAACGCCGTATCCTTCCGTCAAAAATCAATTTTTTTTCTTTTGTTTTCCTTCTTCCCCACTTTCACTTTCTCTCTTTCTGCAAATTCTCATCATTGATTTGATCAATCACCCCACAGCCACCAAACCCCAATTATTTGTCCTGAAATCCAATGGAGGGCTTGGAGTGGGCAGAGAATTGCAGAAAATGGACATGGGTGCAAGATCTAAGCTGGGTGGTGGGTCGGGTGATTGAGATATTTGGACTTTTCTAAAAGAGTGTTGAATGGTGATAATTGTAGGTACCTTCTGATCAGCCCTGCGTTGCATTAAAGATGGTGGGTGCCATCATGCAATCACCAGCGGCTTCTACGAAGATAGTAAAAAACACTAGCCAGACAATACAATAAGCGGCCTCCACCGAACTTGGGATTTCCGAAGGGTTTGATTTTGGGGTTCGGTGGCTGTGGGGTGATTGATCAAATCAGTGAAGAGAATTTGCAGAAAGAGAGAAAGAAGAATTTGCAGAAAGAGAGAGAGTGAAAGTGGGGAAGAAGGAAAACAAAAGAATTTGACGGCATTACCAAAATTTTGATTTTTTATATTAAAAAATCAAAGGCTGAATCTCAGCCTTTGATATAAAGTACAGCAGATGTGTGGTACTTTAAAGTACCGCACCTCAGCCGGATCCATTAATTTCAGTGTTCCTTGATTTCCTCAGAAATAGTCCTTGTCTCCAAATGGTTTTAGTTGCTGGAGCAAAGCAGATAATCACTTTGCATTCACACACACCGCTATGTAGAGAGAGAGAGAGGTAACAATATTTGGTTAAATCATATGTTAACTACACAGACAGAAAAAATAAAGATAGCATTTATATATTACCCCTAACAAAGTGACCAATATACGAGCTCCACTGCATCCCAAAGGGTGTCCCAATGATACAGCTCCACCATGCACATTAACTCTTTCCTGTATTCATAATAAAGACACTAATTTTATGAAAATGTGGAGTTGATAATAATTTTGAGAATGCACAAGAGAATGAAACATCTAAAAGCAACTCAATTTCAGAGTTCAATGAGTTGAAAATAATCAATAGAGTTACTTGAAGACTCACAGGATTAAGACTAAGCAGCTTTTGATTGGCAAGTGCCACAACCTGCAGGGAAGAGTTTAAGTACACATATTTAGCAAAATAAAGCTCAATAAACAAGTGATTAGCGGTGATAAAAGCATGAATGCTTACAGAAAAGGCTTCATTTATTTCAAAGTAATCAATTTGAGAAGCCTCCAAACCAGCATTTGAAATAGCTTTTGGTATTGCAAGGGCCGGGGCAGTTGGGAATAATTCAGGTGCCTGCACAGACAACCTTGTTTAGCACACCTTCACTTGAAGTTTCCCTAAAACCAAGCCAAATATGAACCATATTCTTTATGGTACCTGAGCTGCATCAGCATATCCTTTGATCTTTGCAATCACTTGCAACCCTAGTTGAAGTGCCTTCTCCCCACTCACCAGCACTAATGCTGCTGCACCATCACTGTCCATGATGACAGCACCAACCCAGAGTGAATGATAATTCAGCACCAATATAGGGGAAGCAACAAATTGTACCACAAATCTATGCTAGAGAGAGAGAAAGACCTTATGCTAGAAGCGTTTCCAGCAGTAACAGAACCACCTTCCTCCTTGAAACTTGGCCTCAGCTTCCTCAACTTTGCAGCATCAAACTAATACAGTACATATTTGGGGAGGGGGGAGAGAGAGAGAGAGAACATGGTAAGAAGTCAACATAAAACAAGGAAATGACATTGAGAACTCCAAACTTTTGACTCTAGGAGTCCAAAAGTCTAGAGTCAAAAGAAGAGTAAGGCCCATAGCTTCATAGTAACCACCAGGCCCTATTTACTTTGTGAACCCAGGGACCACATAATAAATAGGAAAAATGATGGAATACTTGGTAACCATTTGAAAAGATTTGGGTTTGGGACACTTGGTAATTATTTGTTTTCCTTTTTTTCTTTTTCTCTTTTTTCTTTTTCTGATTTCAATGAGGGGATACTGGCTAGGTGGTAGTTTGTTTAAAACCAACACCCAATCGAATATCATGAGGTGGGACAAGCAATGAAGCCAATATCTTTGCTTCTCTTTCCCATAATTTTCTGTGGCATTGATAATACCAAAGTTGTTGATACATAAAAACAAGTAGTTAATGTCTATTAGCTTGATTGGTGCAATCTAATTGGCAAATTTGGCAGTCTATTGCATGTCAAGAAATAAGTTGAGAAGAGATGTCTACAATTTCACATTACATAGCTCAGAAAATGATATAGTTTAAATATGTCAATCCCTGCCCTGAATTCACCTTTCCTAAACCTTCATCCTTGTCAACAATTATGGACGGCTTCCCTCTTCCCCCAGAAATTTCAACCTGCACAGCATTAACAGTTGATATTGACTTGATAACAAAGACTACGAACTTTCTCCTGCTTAGTATGGAATCAGAAATCGTACCGGAACTATTTCCCATGCAAAGCGACCTCCATTCTGTGCAGAAATTCCTCGTTCAAAGCTCCTAATAGCATAATTATCCTGCAAGAAAAAGAAGATATAGCATAAGAGAAAACATTTATGCCAACTGAAACTTTTAAGGTCACTGAAGGAAACAGTCAATATAAATAATGCATAATGAGAAGATACAACATCAAAGAAAACACATTTAGTGAAATTAGAACATAAATCAGCATTGCAAATAATTTTTTTTAACACTATTTTCTTTTTCTTTTGTCAAATGCTTTGATGCATGGTATCAAAACAGATTTCTAAGCTCAATATAAATCGTAACTTATGAATCAAATATCAACAAACAAATTAAAAATTAAAGAAGGAAGAAAAAAAGAAAAAAGTTCAAATGAAAAGAAGATATGATATTTTAGGGAAAAAAAAATTACAGATATACTAAATTTGGTAGTATTCATTCAAGTGACAAACATCAAGAGACTAGAGGGTAAAAGATACTGGATATTACAAACTGGACAAATACCACAGAACAGTACCTGCTCTTCTCTTGTTATGGTATGTTGATTGGCACATATTTCTCCACAAACTCCCATTCCAATGTCATTGTAAACATCCCACAGTCCATCTTTCAGCATGCCATCGACAATAGTATCATGTCCAAATCGAGATCCCTTTCTGTTTATAAAATGGAGTCAGAATTGATCACAAAGATACTTCCCTTAACTTAAACTAGGAACAATTGTATATGAAGGTAAGGCAGCACAAAAATATAGCAAGTCCGTCAGTTTAGCAACAGCTACATAAATGTAGCAAACCAAGTGCGAGCATGGTCAAACAAGTAACGAGACAATATAGATAATCAACAGATCATATATAGTTAGAAAGGTTCATCAAATTGTTCAAGTCAAAGTAAAATTTTGCTTTTATGTTTCTTTCTTGGAGAAAAGGCCGGCTAACTGAAGATAGATGTTGTCATAGGCATCCCACAAAATTAGCATATCCTTCAAGATTGTGTATCATACATATCTACATGCTTCAAGGAGAAAGATACCATCATAAAACTTAAGAGGCCTCCTCAATTTTCATAAGCACGGCCTCCTTCACCCTCCAAGTCCATGCTTGAGTAAGTAAAAGCACAAAAGTAACACGAAGAAAACTATTGAGTAAACAATTTTTTTTTTTTTGATAAGTAACTATTGAGTAAACAATTAATGGCACAAAGGCTGACCTTGCTTCAGCTAGATACTTAGGCGCATTAGACATGCTTTCCATTCCACCAGCCACAACAACATCATTCAAACCCAACTGGATAGATTGTGCTGCAAGCATTGTTGCTAGGACAGAGAAGATAAACAACCACTCAGTCCCACTTCTATGCTTTTTTCTACATTAAAAGTAAAACAATAATTTTCAATTCAATGAAGGGCACACCTTTCATCCCCGACGAACAAACTTTGTTAATAGTGGTGCAGATCACAGAAGTAGGAATGCCTGCACCCAAAGCAGCCTGTCTAGCAGGAGCTTGGCCTAAATTTGCAGTCAGGACATTCCCGAAGAAAACCTCTTGCACAAGTGAAGGGTCAACATTTGCCCTCTTAAGAGCACCTTCAAATGATAAATTACAATCAAAATGTGAAAAGAACACAAACACACACACGAACAATCGTTTTAAGGAATACTATTCCAAATAGTAACATAGTTTAAAAAGAAAAAAAAAATAGATAAGAGACTTAAGTAGTAGTTATTACATTCAATAGCTATAGAGCCAAGCTTGGTAGCTGACAACGATGAAAGAGTACCAAGTAAGCCACCCATCGGTGTCCGTGCAACGCCAACGATACAAACATCTGTATGAAAACACTATAGATTAATCGGAGATAAAGTAAGAATTACCCAGGAGGCCAAATTGTAATCGTTCTTATTTTTCTTCTCAAAAAAAATATTCTTTTACATAAATCACGAGAAAAATAGAAACTAAAGATCGAAACTCTCTTATCATTTATGATCGTCTGTATAACCATGATAATCATGCAGTAATTCCCAGTAATTGAACCATATAAATTAGAGGAATTCAAGGCAATTCTAATTGAGATTGTTAAGAAGGAAATGAAGCTGAACCCAAAAGTTGATCAAATTTGTAAAATGAAACGGTGGAGGAACATGTGAAGATAAAGGGATCAAATCATCAAACGGCAATCAATAACAATAATAATAACAAAGAAAGAACCTCGAGGTTTAATGGAGTCCGAGGATGCCACTGAGACACGAGCCATTCGGAGCGTCCGAGGAAGAAACTCTTTATGAAGATACTAACAAACCAACACCCTTTTGGATTTGGGGAAGTTCTAAGAGATGTTAGAGAATGATAGAAATGATAGAGGCAAGGAACAGAGCAACTTAGTGATCACCCTCGTACTCTAAACAAAGGGTGCCGCACGGGGAGTTTGCTTCCAAACGTGTATCGATTCAACGTTGGAAAGCGCAATACGCCATCTTTCTCCGTTGGGCCCACCGTTATCCGTCATTATCCTCTTCAATCTTGCACTGCTCAAACTTCTAGCTCAGTTAACGCTAGGATTATATATTGGATGGAGATTTTTTTTTTTGTTAGGATTGCTTGTAAATGTGAAAAGGTTAACATGGAGTTCACTTCTCAAGCAAATTTTCATGAGTTGCTCACTCACGGAGTAGGTGGGCTTATTAAAAATTCTCTCATATTTGTTGTTTTAATTATTAATAATGTGAACAACAAATTGTTAGAGATTTAGATCCGATTATATTGATAATTAGTAGACTCTAAATTCTTTTGATAAATGATTGTTCTTTAAATTCTCTAAATTCTGATTTTTTTTTTTAACTATTAAATTTACGGGTTCATAAATCGACCTTTTAGGTTCATTTGAGTTTGTGATTTTAAAATGTGCAATTTAAAATTATAATTTTTAAAAGCGTAGTTAAGCGTTTGACAAAATCACGGTTTGGCCTTTAAAATCGTAATTTAGCATTTTATTATCGTATATTTTGAAAAAAAAAACACTCACTTGCCTGCGATTTGAAAATACATATTTTTTATATTTTCAAATCGCAATTTTTAAAAACGCAATCCTAAACAATTCATTTTTTGCGATTTTAGTTTAAAATCGTTTTTTTTTTTTTACGAAACCACAATGCCAAATACACCGAATATTGCCAATTAATTTGTAAACCTCACTAAAATCATGGTAAATTGAGGTCCTTGTGCAGAATTTGGTGGATTACAGTTTACACTACAGAACATTGGCAGAGGAGTAACAACTTTGGAGCACAGATTCATCATTGAAACTGGAGATTATGCAAATGTTAGAATCACAGGCCTGCTCTTCTGCTGAAATGGTATCCTTCTTATTGCCCGCCCACGTTTGAATTTGTTTACCATAGGATGGGGATCAGATGCAATGAAGCTACTCATTGCATTGTGAGACTGCCCATTGCACATACAATGCACAGACTCATTGCAGCGGATCCCGATCCATTTAGCGTAACAAAGAAAAAGAGAAGAATCCTAGTTCACATTTTATGGCCTAATTAAATAGTGGAGACTGGACAGTATGCACAAACTCCACCGCAATGATTATTATAGAACCAAATGTGGTTTCTACATAAGCATTAATCCACCTCTAGCATCACCGTGCTCAATGGCATTCACATGCTTTCCCACCCTGCAATTGCACTTGGCCAGTCTTATACAGAGACTTATGGACGGCTTATCTAATTCAAATAGAAGCTTGCTTCATGTTGCATTGTCATTTTTGGCATGCTATGCTATTACAACTATTACTTTGTGGTCTGGGAGTTTGTAATTTGAATAAGCAATGCAATTCTCATTCCCTGTGGGTTAGACAGTCTATGTAGGCAAAGGAGACTCCTGTATAGTAGATCACTGTCACAAACTGGCTATCTAGCCCAGAAGGAAGATTAAATGCTGAAGCATAGTAACAGTAAAGAGACAAATTTTACTAGCAGCTTAAAATTAAAGAAGGAAGTAGTTGGACAGAAGTGGAGAGAGGACAGGCAATTGGGAAGAATGAAAGGTAGTTGATGAAGGGAGTGAGAGCAATGATGATCTGGTAGGGAGAGGCATGATGACGCTGCAATTACTGAAAATTGGATTCCTTTAGTAGTTAAGAAAAATTGACCAGCAGAGGAAATATAATAGATGGATGAGGCAGCTCATCTTTGTTCAGTAGAGTCTTTCAAATGTGGAATTCACCGAAGACAGAAATTGCATCATACGGGTCATTTGAAGCTCATTATACACAAAGCCAACTTAGACTGTGATAGCAACATTGGCAATTGAGAAACCTGACAAACACAATTGTAATGGCTTTGACACAAATGCATATTGCATATTCCAAAAGCTTTTGAAAATCCTGAACCTCTTAACATTCATGTGAAGTTGTCAAGAAAACTATACATTCAATCTCCTAACAAAATACAAGGAACCTTGTTACAGCTGGTTCTTCAAGACCTGGCCAGCAGACTATAGCCCAACGAAAAACCATTCTCTTTCAGTCGGACTCATCAAAGAACATGCCTGAAGGTGAGGTTAATACGAGTTGCTTCTACTTTTGTACGCTTAGGCACCGAGTGGATCCAATCTCGTTGAGTGTTGCCCCTCATTACCAACAGCAATCCATGCTTAAGTGCGAATGAATGCTTGTCAGCATAGTTGCTCTTCTTTAATCGCTTGCTTGCAGGTTCCTCGTCGTGGCTTTTCGACGCTGGCACCAAAGGACAATTGTATACATAAAACCACCATAATTTCAGTTGTAATTTATTACAAAATTAATGCTAACACAAAACGGGTTCACAAACTGTCCAGGTTTATACTTTAGAGGAACTAAGCACCACTTATGCAATCATACTGCTAAATCGAATTTGTAACAAATCTTAGTGTCTATGTCACATGGACATTTGTAGATCCCAAATGGTGGCAATTTCCTTGATTAGAATAAATAGAACCAACAGAAGAAGGATGCAACAAGAACTGAATCTAGGTGGATTCATGAAGTGCAAATAAACACAGATAAAACACTCAGAAGAATGCATGAACATACCACCGGATGTCTTACTGGGTTTCTTCTTTAAGATGAATTCACGATCGCATCCAAAGGATACCGAAGCAATTTCCGGGGTTGATCCATAGAGCTTCTCATCATCAGAATGCCAACCTACATAGTCATTACCACCTTTATACCTATTCAAGAGCAAGCTATTAAAACTACTCCCAGGAAGAGCTTTGTGGACCTTCACAAATAAGTGAACAAAACACATGAGTAACACTAAAGTAGACCCCCAAAATGCAATAATAATTAGGATTATCTGCAAGAAAATTTGTACATAATCATTGAACAAAGTTTTCCAATTTCTCCCACCCAGTCTATTAAACTAACATGTGTCCAATATGCATTTCATGCACTTTTTTGAGAGGTGAATTTAATAGACTGATTTGGAAGAAACTCCTCCACCCCAATTTGGAGAAAAACTTTTTCAATCATTCTTACCGCATCCAAGATTTCCTTAACTCGAGGAAAATCATCCCAAGAATAAGCATGTGGCTGGTATCCACTGTAAATCAGGTCCGCCAACCCTGGACTTGCAATGTAACATGTGTCTCTAGGCTATCAAAAACAAATACTATACACCATTAGAAACCACAAAGTCAGCAAGGATGTCCAAGCATATGAACCAAACATCAGCCTTCTTATATTTCGAAATAATGTGGAATTATGCAAGAAAATCAAAAACATCCTAGTCTATTATCCAACAAAATAAATAGATATGTGAAAATATATATGTATATATATATATATATTACTCGTAAAGATGTGAAATTTTTACTTTTCTTTACCTGGACGCAAGAGCGGCCGAAGACTCGAATGGTGGGTCTGGTCCAAGGGATGCGATCGTCGAGGTAATGGAAGTAATCCCATGCCTGACGGAAAGGCAAGAAGCTGGGCATGTACACGATTTCGCTTCCGTTTCGTAGATCCACCCTCTGTCTCTGTCTCTTCACGCCGCTCTCATTGTCGGCGTTTGGGTCCGTGGGTTCGCTCACCGCTTTCAACCTCAGACTCATCGAAACAAACTGCGCTAATTACTTGCGCGCCAATACCAGCTTTAGGGATGCTTTTTAGATTTTTAAGATAACTCTGTTTATCATTCTTAATTAATTATGAATTCTATAACTTTGATTTATAATTTAATCAAATATAATAATAAGACACTGAAATGATAAAAACTGAATTATTCAATTAAAATCCATGATTAACATTTTAAAACCTTCAGAGCAGAAAATTATCTTAAGGATCATAGAAGATTCTGACATATGGTTATTCGGCTCTTAGAGTATAAAGTGTTTGGTCCGCGATTTTACTTTTAAAAAAATTATATAAAGTGTTTTGTCTGAAAATGGGTTTGAAAAAAAGAAATGAGGGGTAAAATTGGTAGAAAACACTTAAAAAATTATGTGACAGGTGAAGTCGAGTC
Source organism: Betula pendula (assembly GCA_900184695.1). Classification (NCBI taxonomy): domain Eukaryota; kingdom Viridiplantae; phylum Streptophyta; class Magnoliopsida; order Fagales; family Betulaceae; genus Betula; species Betula pendula. The sequence goes on along the minus strand of FXXK01002471.1, from coordinate 38,569 downwards.
TGTTAGGTATTGACGGAGAAAACAGGCGAAAGGAGATCTTATGATAGAAATTGAAAATTCGATCGGTGAAATTGAGAGAAATCAATGATTGGGAAGAGGGGTTTCAAATCGCGTGAAAGTTCAAGGCCTTTGTGAAGTTTCTAAAAAAAAAAATGACAGTTTAAAAATGCAGAAAAAAAAAATAATTCCACATTTTAACACGCAAGCATAAGGTGTGTTTTTAAAAATTCGTGATTTTAAAGATCGAATCATAATTTTATTAAACGTTTAACTATATTTTTAAAATTTGTATTTTCATTATTCGAGTTTTAAAATTATTATTTTTGCAAACTACAAAACCGCTAAACGGACACTCCATAATATGTGCCCATAATTCAAGGGTTTTTCAATTAAAGTTAAATGGTGCCAATTTTGGCTTCATACACCAAAATTTCCACAAAACCCTTCTGCTCCTTAGCCACCGGATACAGTTTTAGCCAAGATTAATGTGACTAAAACCCGGATTATATTACTTTCTGGAGAAGAAAAAAGAAATAAGAAATAAAACGCAGTTCAAAAATAGAGCCAGTGTGTCTAATTCCAAGCTTTACATTCAAACAGCTTGTAAATTTGCAAGCCAAGTTAACAATATGTTTTAAGGGCTTGAAAAAGAGAAATCTAAACAAACCAGCTTGGTTCAACTTGAGCCAACTGACATTCATAGAATCATATACTAATTCTACATTGGAAGTGCCTTAAAACACCTCTTTCAGGGGTTACATGATGATAAACTAAACTACAAATACATATTCACCTCTTCCCCTCCATTGTAAGAAACCTAAGGCCTATGCCAACTGTAGATGCTGCACTACCTTGAGGGAGCAACAGGAGGATTAATTAACTTGATCTTCAGCTCAATCTCGCCAGACTCCACGTCGCAAAGCCTTAACCAAACGCTCTGCACAACCTCGCCATTTACACAGCTGATTGAGCTCTCCACAAGAAGACAATTGTCACTGTCCGGGACAACCTTCCTTAATGTTGTCTCGCCCGAGGAAACCTTTAGAATCTGTCTCAATCTAGCAGCGGAGACTATTGGCTGAAGGCTGACGTGGGCATGTCCCATCTTGTCATCGGCCTTGAAACGGTCTTTGTCAAACACTTCCTACACAAAAATGCACTTTGGTCATATGCCACAAATATCGAAGTGTACAATGCCGTTAGCATAGGTAAGATTGCTTTACTAGCTACTTAAACAAAATAGAAACACACAAAGAGTGTTTTAATGTTGAAAGAAGAGATGAGAACATAACTAAATGTACAAAATTATGACAGAAGAACATAAATGACAAAACAGATAAATTCAGAACTTACCTCCAAGTAGCATTTAATGGGAAAAATAAGAGTGGGAAAACATACAGGTCTTCTTCATGATAAAAATAACATCCCACTCGTTAAAATGATGAAAGCAAGTCCAAGTGTAACAAAGTACAGTAAATACTACAATCTGCTAGTACTTCCAAGTACGTCTGAGCCTTCTGAAGTTCTCAAATTCCTTCTCTCCCTGTATGGCCCATACTTTTCAGACAGAAAAGAAGCCATGTGGCCCATGTCTATCATTATTCACCGTTTCAATGCCAAGAATCCAACAAACGCAGGAAAGGATATGAAAAGCCACCAAATACCAGATGTTTTAGACCAAAGTCTATGTACTGTGAGCAAAGACTGCCCTTGCTAACAAAAGATTAGGGATTGTCCTCCTTCATATCATAATGCACACACAACATGTTAACTGAAAGGTACTCAAAAGTGAAATCCTGTCACTTTTTTGCTCAAAATGATAGATCTAGGTACCACATAGAAAGATTCCACACATCTGGGCACAGAATGTAAAAGCAAATCTCAAGAAGTGAAGTTCAATGAATGCTTTGTGAATTCACAAGTCAGACCAAGGAATTTAATCAGTTAAAGCAGGAGAAGATAGTTGAAAGGAAGGACTACCAAAATGAATGGCCATGATCAAATTTGATAATTCAACTTGCAAAATGAAACAGAACTCTGCAATGAGCACAGAAAAACTGTGTTTCACCTTTTTCTAAACTCAATTTGGGATAATGAGAACCTTTTAGGAATATGTCATTCAACCAATTTGCAAGTTGACAAAGGCCAAACTTAAAAAATGAAATTGTGCAGATTCTGAAAACCCATAAGATTGCAAAAGGTCCTACCTAAAGATCTCATGTAATTCAGAAGATCATGAAACAATACAAGATATAAAACTCACTCGCAGAACTGAACATTTCTGAATTCAGAACTTAAGGAACGTACCAAATTTAGAACTCCAACAGGTTCTGAGAGTGAGAAACTTAGCTCTTCATTCCAAACAGGATTAAGGCAACTGTTGATAACCTTGGTCTTTGCCATCTGATACAGATAACACAAATAAGTTAATTCAAAATTTGTATAGGAATAAAACAACTTCACAGAATCCAGTATGAAGATATTAACAAGTCCTTTGCCCTAAGCATTTATAAACGTGCCTATGAGAAAATTCTTAAGTGATCTGCTTTATTCATATTCTATAACTCTGCCAAACATTTGAACTTCAGAGGCAAAAATTTTAATTATTGGAAAACAGAATATTTGAAGAAAGCAAAATGAAAATAACAGAAAACTGATAACTCGTGGGAAGTAAAATTAGTTCCAACCTTGGTAACTACAGGACCATTGTTTTCCTCATTCTTTGTATTCGAAACATTAACTCATAATTCATTAGTTCTCTCAATTTAGTAACTTCATCTTTTCATTACACTGCTTAAGGAAACCAAACATGAACTCTGAAATCATACAGTGTATACACCATACAATATGTGACAACAAAGAAGTTGTATTTAACATTACAGATGATGAATCAAGTGAAAAGATAAATATTACGAATTGAGCTCATGAGATCAGCGACATAGATTCATTCAGAGTGAAGTTACATATCAGAGTGCTCTAAGATGGACATGATTCAATTTGCTATAGCTTAGATTATCAGGCTGCACATATACAGGAAAAGCATAAAAAAGAAGGAAAAAGCACATATCCACAAACATCATAGAACCACCTGACTGCCTAACTTGACTACCACATAAGGATCGCTGCTCTTGAAATCCCGGATTACCAATCTTTTTCCTTGCACAACCATCACCTTTAGTAGCCCCAGCGGCTCCCCCATGATTTGCTCCTAAGAATGTATCAACTTCACAAAGACACCCAACCACTGCAAACCATCGAACCAAAACATGCCTTTAACTCTAAATAACAACCATATATTCGTATGTGGGACAAAAGAGAATGACAAGTAGAAATTAAGAAAACTAATTAAGCTGAACTGAATAACTCCAAAGAAACTTAAAATGTGCCTATGAGGGAGGAATTTGAGCCCACATGTGAGAAGAGTGTTAGAATATTAATTAAATTATTAAATTTACTATTTCCTATATGCTTGCTTATGGGACGATTGCTAATTTAAAATCAACTCTAAAATACAACTCTATACAACTCCCAACAAGACCATTTTTCCTAAATAATAATCATTCAGCTTCTGCACATACATAGATACATACATATATACCCAAAGTGTGCGTGTGTACACACATACATACAACATAAAATATGCATTATGCATACATATATACATGCGAGAGGGACGAGTAAACCTTGTATTTGATGGCCAAATATGAAGGGAGAGCTAAAATTAGAAAAATTTAGTGAGATTTTTGAGAAAAGAAAAAGAAATTAAGAAGCTTGCGAGAAAGCAATTAAAATAGGAAATGAGAAACCCCATCATTTTCTATTTATGTTACGTACAAGCTCAAAGCGAAATCCTAAAGAAAAACTGCAACAACAACATCAAAGAGCAGACTGACTGACACCCAACAGAAACCAAGAGCAAACTGAAATAACTACCACAAGAGAGTGATAAATCTGTATTCCGCAACACAAAAACACGGCTATTTTCTTGGATCAAATCAACCAAAATGAAAACAGAAACAGTGGAATCGACTTACCGGAAACAGTGAGATTTGGGATTTAGTTGGTGATATCTGTTTGTTGGTTTTCCGTCAGATTTTTTGTAGCCTTACCGGCAATTATTGCAGGCCGCTGAGATCGTACTTTAAAACGACGAAATCACAGCACGGAACTGGCAGATGTCACTTATAAAAAAAAAAAAAACTGGCAGATGTCTGTGAGGAGTACATTGCTACGCGACTCAGTCTTTTCTCGTACGAAAAGGAAAAGCACTGCGCGCGTCTTCGCTGACTCTGACTCACTCTACGTTGAATACGAGTATAACATAATTTCTACTGTTCTTTCTTTTTTCTATTTTTTATGGTAAATTATAATTACTCAATCCGCGAAGGTTCCAACGGACTGGTCTACGTAACGGGGTATACAATTTATGGGTTGCAATTCGTTCATGTGTTGAGTTTTGTGTATACTCGTATGCGTAACATTTGGTCAATTTTATTTTAATTTATTTAATTAAATGGGTCATAATCTTTAATCTAAATTTACTAATTTTATGTATCAAATTTAAATCGTATCGAAACATGAGTATAAAATTATATATAGGTCAACTCTAACTCGATCTATTTAAGTAAATAGATAAGATCATTCAACTCTAACTTGTTAATTTCATATTGAGTTTGATAATCGTATAAAAAATCGTTAACCCTCATTTTGAGTTTATGTCAGACTTACAGATTGTGTTAAAAATTATAAGGCCTTATAAAATTCTTCGATACTCCGTACCAACAAGATTCTCATATGTATAATAGGGTAATTTTATGTGAGAACCTATTAAGACTCTCCTAGCTCGGACAAATGCTTGAATAGTCCGAACAAATTGGAGCTTAAAACTGCCTACACCCATGCTCAAACAAGTATTGCATAACATTCTCGCCGATACCAACAGACAGTTATGGTGATCCAATAACTTGTGGGAGGAAAAAATAAAAGATAATGGGAGGGTGATTTTGTTGGGGACCTTATGCTTGGATCTTTAATCCTTTAATTTGATGGTATTAAGCGATAGGATTTCAATTCAAAACAGATGAGACTTTACAATGGGATCAAACACTTCTATGAGTATGTCTCTCAGGCAAAGCAGCCGCTGATCCTGGCTGTGAAAAAAATCAAATATAGCTCTATGATATATGTCTGACTAATAAAAAGAAAGAAAAAATCAAATCAGAATGGTTCTAACATTAGGCAGATGTTGATGCGTCTTTGGGCAGTCAATTGATTCTTAGACACGGTCAATTCACTTGCCTGTCTGACTTCACAGAATGAAATATAGCTCCATGATATATGTCTACCTTTTTTTAAAAAAAAAAAAGAACAAATCAAATTAGAATGGTTCTAACATTAGGCAGATGTTGAAGCGTCTTTGGGCAGCCAATTGATTCTTAGACACGGTCAATTCACTTGCCTGTCTGACCCTCTCCAATTCAACACAATCTATTTGCAGTGCATTTTTGGTGGAACCACTGGTTAGGGTCTAATCCCTTTAAATTGATATTTATTTCATGTTGAAGAAGAAGAAGAATACAAATAATACAAATAACAGGACACGGTTTTTCGGCTGCAGATTGGATTGAAAAAATTTCCTTCAACCCAGTTGGAGGAAATCTTTGTTCTTAGCAGAAAGCCTGTAGGCAAGACTCGGGAGTAGCAGCAAGATTATCACTTTCATGGCTGTTAGCAATCAAACATTAATATTACCAACATACATCTATTCCCACGTATAACTGTACATGTGGCCCATCTTTACCAATCAGAACAATCAAAAAGATGCACCACACCTCAAATTACATGCCAAACCCTACCATCTACCACTAGCACAGTCATTTGTTGTTACCACCCCACTTTCTAACATGCACTAACACTGGTTTACCTAAACGTGGGAATGTGTACTGCTATTGTACATTCTACACATGGCTGCTAGGAAACTATTCTGTACGTTTATTAGTCTGTTTACATAATTGAATGGGATCCATCTTCCTTCACCCTTGGCGCCTATAACTGGACAGAAGACGACAATGGAACCTGCCACGGCACCACAGCTTAGTGAAGTCTTGGAAGTCACTGCTACTATGGCCAAACTGCTTACCCTACCGTCTTGAGCTTGTTTTAGCTGCTCGATGCTTCCACTTCATCTGCATTTGATAAGAGCCAAAGTTTTGTAATGCACGCTAACATAGCTGAATTAAACTTTATATACTAAAAGCCAAGGGTGGAGGTAAATACAAGAGGCTCATCATCAGAAATTTCAGCATCACGAACATCAGAAGGACTAGAAGACTCCCTTCGAGGTTTCTCCTTTTTTCGGGAAATACTTCTACTGGCTTGGCTCCCTTCTGAATCTGATTTGTCTTCTTCATTAGCTCCCTCTTTTATGGCACTGCTTGATTCATCTGCTTCTTTATCTTCTGAACCAGATTTCTCTTCATCACCAATTTGACTATCTTGTGGGACACACTCGATATCTTCAGCACTTCTCCCTTCAAAATCAGGATTTTCTTCTCCATCAGATTCATCTGTATGATGCAGGCTCTTCTCCGTGATATCTTCAGCACTTCTTCCTTCAAGATCAGGGTTTTCTTCTCCATCAGATTCATCCGTATGATGCAGGCTCCTCTCCGTGATATCTTCAGCACTTCTCCCTTCAAGATCAGGGTTTTCTTCTCCATCAGATTCATCTGTATGATGCAGGCTCTTCTCCGTGTCTTCCAACCGTTTTATTTTTGAAACTGACTTAACTTCCTTCTCAGATTCCTCCTTATCTGTTAGGTTCTCATCCAATCTTTCAGCTTGTTCTCCTTCTGAATCACCTGGAAAGAAAAACATATGAATTTAAAATACCATGAAACTGCACAAGTTTTATAAATCAGGATCAAAACAAAGAACTTAAATAAAGGAAAAATCCAAAGTGATGTGGCCCTCTCTCTCAGACGCTTTTATTTCAAGGCAACTCACAAATTACTTGATTTAAAAAAATCAAATAGATAAAATAAAAACATTCTACATAACAAATAGAAAAGCATTTTCCTGGAGAATTTATGTGCATCATTAGGTGAAGTGGGTTGAATTTGAAGCTAAACTAAGCATGCCACCACATCTTGGAGCTCAAAATTATTTCACCATTTTGCAGCACAGTCACCATACTACATACACAACTCATGCACCCAAACATGGCCGAACCCATAACCTCACCCTCCACCCCCTTCTTTATGGGGGATAGGATATGTCATCTGGTCCAAACTCCAAACTCTACTGGCGCATACATAATTGAATATTAGAAACTGATAAGACACTTCACCTGAGTTCAATTCATCAGCTTTCCAAGCTGAGGTGGGTTCAGGACTTGGTATGTCAGAATTCCCTTTGTCTTCAGCTTCACCCAAGTCACTTTTTGATACACCCTTTCTTCCATGCTTCAAATTTCTTTTTGGGGTTCTTTTCCCTTTAACACTAGGCAACAAAGATCACACAATTTAAATACTAAAGAAGTAACTAAACTTACAAAATTGCATTCAAAATGCAAGTTTCACTCACATCTTAGTTGATTCCTTATTCCAAAGCGAACCACTTGAATTTTTATTTTTCTTCCCAGGTGACCTGTAAAACAATGAAAGAAATGAAGAAAGGAAGATAGCAGACCAAAGCCAGAACCATGCAATAATAATTGTAGAGATGAACAAGAATATTGCAGTGAAACCAAACAGTTCCAAGTTCTCCTTTCAAAAATTTGATTTGACCATTAGAAAAGGAGGATGCTCTACTACTGCATCTGGAAGACAACACTTACACTTCTTTTGAAGGGGGACCGTTTGATGAATTTAACTTCTGTTTATGGCAAAAGAAAAAGGGTCAGAAATAGTCACAACTCATTGCTTTGCTGGAAACAAATAATGGAATTTCTTCAGCTAGAGGAAAGAATGATAATGAAGATCTTAAACCTTTGAAGACTTCCGACCATTGTCAACGAGCTCCCAGCGCTCCTTCCCTAAGCGAAGAACTTCCACATCTCCATCATTGTATAATACCTTCCATGTGATATTAATGTGTGAAACTATGTGACAGGAATCTTGTGAAATAATTAAAAGGTATTCTTTTTAGTAATAATCAAGTGTAAAAAGGTTTGCATCAACTAATCCCAAGAATCGAACTCAGAGGGAGAGGACAAGGTGCAGCTTACCACATGCTTCCCTTTCAGAGGATCATAAGACTTAACCGTGCCTTGATAAAATCTGTGAATTTTGGCAACGAGACATCAGGATCTATATTTGAGCTAAAATTAGAAAGGGGAGAAGTTTGGCCCTTGACAAAAAAGTGCATGGAGGAGAAAAGTGTAAAACAGTATTCAACAAAAAGGTTTGGCCCTTGATTTACAATGACACAGGAGAGATATGTGAGCTAAAAATTAAAAGGATTTGAATAAGTATCAGTCTGATGGCAAGTATCAGTGACCGAGTGTGTATGTGTGTGTGTGACAAAGAAGGTACAGCCTCAAGCTTTCTTTTGATTTTCTTGTTCTGCCTTATGTACATGACAAGAGGACTCACCGCTTATCCATAGGCCACCAAACTTTTATTCTGCAACCAATCAAGTCTTCAATATCTCGACCACCAGCCTTCGATGTGCACTGTGGAGGAAAAATTACATCAGATCAAATAATGAAAGTTGTGAGCAGCTGTTCATTAGTTCAAATTGAGTAAGCAATTAAACCTCAATACAAGAAAAGAACAGAAGGGGCAATGAGCTCTTGTTCCAATGGCACCTCCTCCCCTTAAAAGAATAGGGTGGAGGCCATGGATTCGAGACCCACTGGGTGTGTCATGCGTGTGTAGCTCACCAATCCAAAAAAAAATTTAAAAAAAAAAACAAGAAAGAAAAAAGAGAAAAGAACAGAAGGGAAACTATATACACATTAAAATAACAACATATCTATGAAATATTACTACTGGGAATGAAACAAAAACATAAATCAAAATTGCAGAGATGATAGCAGGACCATCACTACAAAATATGTGCACCTTGTAATCATTTGAAACATGTTTATGCAGCTCAGCTGAATAAAAAGCATGGTGAGTGGGACAAAGAGAGAGAGACATGAAATTTCTTAGTACACTCTCGTAAGTCCAGTAAGGAAACTTTCCATTATAGTATGGTATACCACGTCACAGTTTAAAATGCTAATAGTAGGAGACTCCTAGCTGAGACATCTTTTGTTTCATTTCTTCTAGACAATCACGATCACTTTTATGAAGAACACTTGGCAATCACACCTTTTCAGAGACGAAGAGTAGTAACAAATTAAAGAAAAAAACAGAAAAGCTAACGAATGGTGAAAAAAGTACATTATGGGCAACCAAGAGAAACATACTCATAAATTATAATGACATCATAATAACTGCAAACTACATGGTTCTCATATGGCATCACTACTGTAACGACCCAAAAAAAGCACTAGCTACATCTGCGCTATCACCTTAAAAGGACTAATGAATTTAGAGTTTTTCTAAAATCACTAATAAAACTTATTTTCACATAGTAAGTAAGTAATATAAGACCTAACACCTATAAGTATCTTTATAAATCACTCATTCTAGGTGGGCTACTTCTCTTCTCAATATGGGGACCCGGGTGTTACAACCATTATGTAGAGTACAAAACAGAAGTAGGCTATATATATATATAAGCAAATGAAATATCATTAAACGCGAAAGGCGCAACTAGGGCACACAGGAAGTATACAAAAGAAATACCTAGCTAGAAGGGAAAAAAAATTACACGGAAATCATGAAAGCTAAGCACAAAGGGAGCTAAAAACGTAGCTGTCCAAATAAGAAAACACAAGTATAGCATATGGATGTGATTTAATAAGAAAACCACTAATAAAGTCAAGCAGAAAGGATGTGGAAAGATTGACCTTTGCCAATCCTGCAATACTTCTCCTTTTCCGCTTCCTGCTAGACCCCATGGGAGACTTGACATTAGTACTTGTGTTGATCTTATCAGTCTCTGTCAGCACATTAGGCTTCTGCAAGAGGTAAGAAAAGAAGTCCATATCATTTACCTCCATATCATAGACCATCAGGAGAACATTACGTGAAAGTATTCTTAAAGCACATTAACCAGCTCCGGAGCTTACCTCCATGTCATGGTCACTGGCTTCTCCCACTTCATTTACCTCATCATTCTGACCTTGGTCAGAGTATCTGCCCTTATGCTTTGATGAGAAGTTTGTCTTATTTCGAATGCAAGATAGCAACAAGTCTGACTCCGATCCTTTAACAATTTTCTTCTGCATAGATATTTTGTCTTTCTTATCAGAGCTATTCTCTGGATCCGTTTCAACAGATTGAAATGATGAAATTCTTGCTTTATGTGAGTCAACCCCTGAAGCTCTTAAAGTAGCCTTTGAAGTACTTGCTGGTGGTCTGAAAGCACTGTGAGTTGATGATGACCTCGGGCGTTTCGGTACTGGAACGGATGTTGCATCACTAGCTTTTCTTTTTTTACCTTTTTCATTTTCCCGATCCTTTTTTGTTTTCTTACTAGGAAAATGTTCATGGCCATTGCTCGATTCAAACTTACCGGACATCCCCAAGTTCTCAAAATTTATTTCCCTCACCATTTTCAGGATGTCAACATCATTTTCAGCATTTTTTGCTTCGGATGGTAAAGACTTATTATTTTTCACCTTTTTAGCCTTTGTCCCCTGAGATTTTAAGGATTTCATCATTTTCCCCAGAGGTATTTCATTTCCATCTATTTCACCATGTTTCAGTTCTTCATCCTGAGCTACTTCAGTCAAAACCTGATGTGATCAAAGAATCACTATTTTAGTAAGAGAAGCAAGATGCACAAAATATCACCAAACGTTACCAAAGTGCTATAGATTGGCAAAACCTACCTCTTCATCAGTTTCTAACTTAAGTGATTCAAAGTGAGTCAAGATGTTCTCATCAGCCAACCATGTTTGCCCATCACTGGCCTGTTCAATACAGGAAACAACATTAATGGATATTATATAAAATTGAAAAACATAGTTGAAGATACTTTAGAAAGAATTAATGTAGCTGACTCCAAGAAGTTTAAGTACCAGACTTGGAATAAATAAGGTGTTTTTTTGTAAGGTTCAGAATTGGGTTGGTGAGTAATTAGAACTGAAATAAGGACACAATTGCCCATTTCCCGCAAATCCAACTCCTTGTCCAGAAACTAACCAAGGCTACAACTATGACATGCCACAACCAGCCACACATACACACACAGGAAAGGGACTGGGGGGGAGGGGGGGCAGAGAGAGAATCACTGCCTAAGTGCAGTGAAAGAGCTTCACACATACACTGCAAATTTCCATAATGAAGCATAGCACGGAAACTATTCAAGTAGTGCAGTAGGTGTAAGCCAAACTTGCCACATCAAAACCTCCTTTCCAAGTAATATATGATTACAAAAATTACAGACATAAGAAGTAATGAGGTGATATCAAGCCATTGCATGAGTATCACAATAAAATGCATTCAGCAAGTAAATAGATGCTGCAGAATCAGCAAGTTTTTCTTTTTCAGGTGTTCAGAACTTACCACAGAGTCATCCCCTTCTTTCTTTTCAAACAATTTGTACAGCACAGAGGGCATTGGCACCGATGTGCAGGTCAACCCTTGTAAGTCATCCTCCTTTGGGGCTAGGCGCTTAGTGATTGACAACCCAAGGTCACAAATAGCATATGAATTCTGAAAATTTCAAATGATAATAAAGGTCAGTTAGGAGTTCTGCATTTCTTTCCATTACTCTGCAATTTCTTTCTTTTTCTTTTTGTTTCGATGAATTATGCTCAGCAATAACTGAATCGCAGCCAAGAAAATGAGCTTAGGTATATTATATCTCCAACCTTGGATTTTGCTGCATCAACTATATCCTCAGAGCACTTGATACTTTGCAAGATAGAGCTGATAATGGAAATACTTTCCCTATCCTTCTCCTTGTTGGTACTAGCTTCTGATTTGGTGTCTTCATCTCTATGCACCAGCATAGAAATAATTAAGTACAATTTCCTGAAAAATGTGAAAGGTGTAAAGGTTAGTAAGAATGAGCATTCACAATATATACCAGAATGGTTCACTTTGATTCGCATTGAAACAATCAGTAATGTTTCAAATTCATGCCACAAACATATACAATGATGAAAAAGGATGAATCAGTGGCATGATTGTGTACATACGTAAGGCACTAAGCATAAAAAAGTTATGCTCAAGGAAATTACTGAATAGCAAATTGGCAAGAAGAGACTACTAAAAATTTTATTACTATTTTTTTTTTTGTATGTAAAATTTTATTATTATTATTTTGAGCATGCAGAAAATGTACTTTTTTTCGATAAGTAAACGAAATATCATTAAAATTAACAGACATGTTTTTTTTTTATGAATAAGAGAAAATATATTAAAGGCGCAAAAAAGGCGCAACCCTCAAAATTAACAGACATGTTATGATGCTGACTATGAAAGAACAACCCTACCAAGCATTGGTATTGGATGCATCGTTAGGTTGTGCCAAGTAAAATTCCATAGCATATAAATTAACAGACACGTTATGATGACATCGTTTATATATGATGCCTTGGGTTAGTTTTCTTCATTCTGCTTCTCTATAAAATTCTAACTCCCATGAAATAGAGAACTCATATGAAACAGCATCTATAAATACATCTAAGAAAAAAATAAAAAGTGAAATAGCCCGTTAGTTTTGTCTCAAATTGCACCTCCCCCTATAAGAACAGGGTGGAGGATGAGATTATGGCTTCAAGACCTACACGCCAAGTATCAGAGATAAATTTTTGTAAAAAAATATATGAAATAGATATACCTGTATATTAGTTCAAATGCTTTTACATCCTTGCATTCATCAATATTAGGACATGAATGATGAGCAAGAGCATGAACCAAGTATGGGAGAATGTATTCAGGATAAGCTGTCAATGAATTTCCATCAGATTGAGTAGAGAGCTGTCGAGCCTTTGCTTGGTGATACATTTGAATAATGTCGGCAAGGTTTTGTTTCTCCTTCATAGCAAACAAATTATATTATTGCATGAATAATATGCACTTGACAAGAACATGGAATCTACCATAAATGAACCAATTTTAGCTCACATACCTCTTCAAACTCTGATTGCTCGGATCCAATGATGTTAAATAAGAATGCACAAGCATATTTTCCATCCAAATGCCGATCCTTTATATACTGATGGACTTTCCCTAGTAGAAGTTTTTTAGCTTGAGGGAAACTAATCTACAAGATCAGCAGCAGGCAAAAGAAAACCATCACTTTCAGATCTTTGTGAAAACTGACCAACTTTGTACTAGCATGAAGATGACAACAAAAGTTTCTGTATTTAAAGAGGAAAAAAGAAAGATTTCAAAATCATATATACTAGGAGAAGCTTTCAAGGAAAGGAGTCCACCTCTGATGTCCTCAAGGTTAAGTGGAAGATATCAACAGGTATCTTATCATCCCAGTACTTTGACAGCCGAAGAACTGCCTTGGCAGAAGCAAGCCTCAAATGGGCCTTATCAACAAAACTGTATGATTGCAAAAACTTGTACATAAAATTTCAAGGTTCATTATAGTGTTATTAGAAAATGTTCCCATGTGGCTGACATTACCTCGATCCTATATCTTTTGATATCTCTCCAAAAGAGAGTACATTTCTAAGGATATCAAGAAGGCCATCAATGGCAGGACGAACATGGGCATCTTTAACAGGCAAATAGCTCTTAACCAATGTCTTGATGCCAAATATCTGCAGCACCAAAAAAAAAGGATTAACAAATAATGAAGGTATTGGCTGAAAATGTCAGAAGATTAAAGTCCTGGACATACCAAGCAAGGCATGTTTACCAATGCTACTGTTATTATCTTGAAACAAATAAAATACTAAAGTACAAATCTCCCCAAAATGACCAACCTTCAACAAACAAAGTTCACTTCTGTCATCCCATGATGCCCTTGTATCATCTTCTGCTTTCTGAAACAGTAAACCATGCACATACATCAAAAAACACAGAGAAGCACATATAAATGAAAACTTATATGAGTCAAATATAATTGCAGAAGTCCCGTGGATCTTGAAAGCCATACATTACTGCACTTCAGAATCTTGTTTACTATGAAATCTTCGATTTCACTCTCTCTGGTTTCAAAAACTGGCATTGCAGTCTCCGCTATACACCCTAGAGATTGTAGAACAGCAGGTAAATGTGTCTTCTCCTCCAACATATCCACGAGCCTCTGCAAATTGAGAAGGAAACATCAGCTTTTGCAAATACCAGAACTGAACATTGATATTGCTGAGTTGAGGAGATCTACTGGTGATGAATGAGAGACTGTCAAAATCCTTGATGAAAAATAATTGCATCAATGTTTCCTCAGTCAAACATGAAACTAACCTTGTACAAAACAGAAAGTGACTTGAGTCCATCATCCTTTGTTATGGCTGCCAGGGCATGTACAGCATACTTGGCCTGTCTTCGACTACCTTCTAAACATAGCCTCTCCAATACGAGGTCTATGGAACTGCAGGTAAACAATTGGGATATAACAAACATAATACATGAGGAGCTTGGTATAACAAGTCAAAAATTTCAAGAGTTGCACCTCGATGAAACTGCTAGTTGTTCTCGGATGGTACCACCAGCCTTTGCGAGAACATGCAAAACACCTTCTTTTATTATTTCATCATCATCTTTAAGAAAATTTAGTAATTCCCCTTCAACCCCACCAAGCAGCATTGGACTGAAGCGAGCAAGAAGCTGACATTGTTCACAAAAGACCTAAAATTAAGTGACTCTTGAAAAGCTTGTCTGCATAGAAAATGAGATGTAGGAATGACATGTATCTACCACTAGTATATCCATGCAAGATCGAGTGTATTGAGTATTTCCAGCAGATTTATGTGTGGCAGCCTCCAGAAGTATTTCTTTCACATGCTCCTTGTTGAAGAGTAAATAAGCACACTTGACAGAGAGATTGCTCAGAAAATCATAAAGTCGATGTTTCTCACCAAGTATCCTAAGTAAATCATCCTGCAAGTACAGGAAAATATCATATGAAACCATTCAAAGCAAAAAAAAAGACGGTGGAGTTTCCCACTGTTA
Source organism: Betula pendula (assembly GCA_900184695.1). Classification (NCBI taxonomy): domain Eukaryota; kingdom Viridiplantae; phylum Streptophyta; class Magnoliopsida; order Fagales; family Betulaceae; genus Betula; species Betula pendula. The sequence goes on along the minus strand of FXXK01002471.1, from coordinate 23,372 downwards.
TTAATAATGATAGATGAAGCAGGTTCATGAGATTGAAATTAGTACTTGGCACAGATTATGAATTTGAAAATTTTAGAACAAGTATTAAATGGTTTAAATGATCATCAGATTCCAATCTTCTTAAGGGTGAACATACTCTGAGTCTGAAGCTATATCCGTAACAAGTTTGCGACAGATGTGCAGGTGTTGGAGATGTGATGCTGCTAAAAGCAACAAAACGGCAACTTGAGCAGTTGAACTTGGGATTGTAGCAACAATAGCTGAAGCTGGTCGTAAGAGTGATGGTGGTGTTCAAAGTTATCTTAGGTGATCGTGGTGCCTGTACCTACGATAGCGATGGCAATGGAGCTGACGTGCATATGAGTTCTTTGAACTTTGGGCGGTAGTAAGAATTGCCAAAGTGAACAACAATTGTATTGAGAAAGTTGTTAGAGACAGCAACAGGTGTTGCAACTGTTGACATTTGAGCAGATGTCCAAATATAGCAGTCAGAAGTAGTGATAGCGCAATGCCTGTATGGAAAGTAATCTGATCGCAGTGGTAGCGGTAGGGCTGGTGAAAGGGAACTAAGATTATGACAAGCTAATGCAGGTGACCATGGTAGATAAAGCACATAGTTGGTCAAAATTTATTTTCACTACTCAAGATTTGGCAGAATTTGCAAGTAACATCCAACATAACAGTTGTGAATCTTAACTCATAATGGGTTTTCCATTTTCATATTTTAGGTGATATATCAAGTCCAAACAAAGGAGTTAAATAAAGGGCCCTCCAATGCAATGCCACCCATTCCTCCCAACCCTGTGACCTGAACAAAACCAGCTCTAAAATACATGGTACTAATCAGTAACTTAGTTCCTACCCGGAAAGTACAAGCTTGATGGAAGCCAGTGTTTGGATCAACAAGGTTTGTCAAAATCTTCCAGATATTAGCATCTTTCAGTTGATCAAGAATCTGATAATTCTCCTCCGCCTTTGCAGGATCAGCAAATGAGCGAGACATAATTCGGAAGCAGAAAAGAACCTTTTTTTGGATCTCAGGAGCATCACCATCCTGTATTTGAACAACAATCAATGTCTTTGATCTTGATACTGCTCATGACAGTTCAAAATTTTCTAAATTTCAACATTTGCAAACCTGATTAATTTGCCTAAGAGACAGATATCTCTGCATCTCTAGTTGTAACCTGCAACCCAAGAGGAAATTCCCCCCAAAATCAGTCCACAATCCATCAACTACCAAAATGAAAGATTGGGAGGTCCATCAAAAGTCAAACAAATGGAATTGCTTGATGATAAAACAACACATTTATATAACATACCTCTGCTTCTGCTCCAGTATCTTCTCAAGGGCCTTCACTTCAACTTTATCAAATCCCGAGAAAATTCTTACCCAATGTTTAACTTTATCTTTAACCGAGGACTCAATTGGGAACAGGGACCCACACAAAACAGATTCAATTGTATCTGATCTGTACGATTAAAGTAATTATGAACATGAACACTTGGCAAAAGAAACAAAATTTTGTGTGTATGTGTGTGTCATAGAGCAAATACTTTTGGGGCATCATCTTAGCATCAAATCATCAAAAGTGAGCTATTCCCACAGTTCAGTAAGTCAGTATAGATGTATCAAGGGGTCTTTCGCCGCTTTTAGTTCACAAGAAAAAACACATCAAGTGACCTGCGTCCCAATATTAACCAAAGAAAATAATTTTCGTTTTTTCACTTTTCACTTCACTACTGAAAACATCCCATGGAAAAAGAGTGATGGCGGGTCAAAGACAAGAAAACAAATTTTATGTAACAAAATGGACTGTTGATCAAAGAATGACTGGCCCGTAGGGTGTAAGTCCACTGCCTTAATGTAGCCAGAAATATTAACAACCTTTTTTTTTAAATAAGTAAACAAATTATCTTTAGAAATGCAACCTAAGTACACAAGAAGTATACAAGAAAAACGCCTAATTAGGAGAAGAAACATTAACAACCTTCACATTAAACAAGGATATTAACATCACTATGAGTTCTTATACTGTAGCATTCTCATTTTTAACATACATAAGAATTGGTTATAATGATACTTCATATCTTCTAAATCAAAACCCAAAGAAAATTTTAAATTCTTCCAACCTTTTCATCTAGAGAAACCAAGGCAATAAATTGCATGCTTGAATAAAAACAGAAATTTTGCTTGTATAAAAAGGCGAATCTCCAAATGACACCCAGAGTGTGGAAAATTTGACAATCCTATGCTGGCATTTAAATTGAAACATCATATATGTGACAACTTTCAACCCAGGGATTAGCTCATGGGTCAACCTTGATCTAATTCCTTTATGAAACACTCATGGATGAACTGAATGCGTCTAATAAAGGGAGATTCTTGATGTATATTATTTGGGTATGTAATTGTCTTAACAGATGAAACCAAAGAGCAGATTGCACTCCTCATTAGGTGAAGGGATTACTGGAGTTAGACCAAACTAAATGCAACTACATAATAGACTACTAACATGCCAACCGCAGCTGTTGTGATTACAAAGACATATATAATGCATGCCATGGATCTGGAGAATTCCAGTTTATTGGTTCATTCTGTTACACAGAATCTACTAAGTTTTTCTCTGGAATTAGTTATTGTTGTTCCTAGAGCCTCACAAAATTATATTATTGTTTTTAAGCTTTCCTGCTTCTGCAAGACTTTGAAACCAGCAGTCTTTTAAATAGTAAAAATGAAAACATTTAAGCCATCATAAACTGCGGTTTTTGTTGAACAGCTCAACTCAAACAATTAATAAAGTTTCTCAACAGATTAATTATACAACCCATTATCTTTGAATAATAGAAAATGGAATGAGCATGCCGCTCAATACTTTATTCATATCATATGTAAAAATGGAATGCCAAATGGCTTTCTCCTTGCTTGATATCAAATACAATGAAAAAGCAGATGGCAAAAAAAAAATCTTGTGCAGCATGCAAATTTAAAATATTTACCTGAAATCTTTGTCATAGAAACATCTTAAAATCTTCCCAGGAATCCAATCAAAATCGTCTGGATTGATCAATCCATCAGAGCATTTCACGCAATAAACCCTGTATATCTCAGCCAACCTCTCCATGGTATATTTTTTAACAAGCAGCTGGAATCAAGAGCAAAAGAAACCATTAGAATAGAAAGAACAAGAATCACTGGATGCTTACAAAAACAAATAAGCAAAAACAGATGGAAGGAAAAGCATATGTACAGATTTGTCCCGAAGGCGCTCAGCTACAAGTTTTACAGTTTCAAGTGGAATAGCATTTAGAGCATGACATGCCACATCGCAGATTACAGCAACAACTTGTTTTCGAACATTTTCATCAAAGTCCAACAACCGGTCACAAAGTGCAGCTAATATGTTGACCAAGATCAAAGTTAGTATCACATTTTTTTCTGACAAATAATTACATATTGCGCAAATGTATATTTTTAAATCAATGTCATTCACTTACAAATGATTTGAGGAGTTTCAGCTCTTAATGGATTTGACAGAAGACAGCTCTTGACATGTTCAACAACACACATTCGAACCTCAACAAGTCTGTCAGTCAACCTCTTTAAAAACTCTGAAAAGATTGGCTGAAAGGCTTCAGAAATAGCAGATCCTGGCAGAGCAAATAGATCTCCAACTAACCTCACAGCTTTTAAACGAGTATCTAGCTGATCAGTCTGCATATGTTGAAATGTGTAACTGAGAAGCCTTTTATCATAATTAAATATCATTAAATAGAGGAAGCACAGAAACATAAGTCTCTGAATCAGTAATTACCAGTAGTTCGCCTGTGAGGTATGGGACTACTCCTAACAGGATCTGAGGAGCACAGCGATATATATCATAAATAACTTCATGGTAGTCAATTTGACTATTCACCGATCTGTTATCTCCTGACATTGATGATATAAGGAACTGCTTTATGCCAGCTTCAAGTTTTCCTGCACAGTGCTCTATAACATTCATCGCAAGCCTCCTTGCAGCTATAGTAATATCCTGAAATTCAAGTTCTATAAAATCAATTCCCTAATAAACTAGTATTACAAGAGATACTTAACGTAATAGCAGCAAAATACGGGATACTTTTATCAATTGCATCTACCAACATATAGAAAAGGTACTTACACTTTTATTACGACCCAATATAGACAATATAACAAATAATAGATCCTCCCTGACATCCTCACTCTCTTCTAAGAGAACAACCATGATTGTTTGCATTGATGACAGAACACTTTCTGGATGATCATCACTGCACATTACAAAATTTTAGAATGGCGGTTATTAGATCTACAATAGACATCCTTTCTTTGGTTTAAAAAAGAAAAACAAAATAGAAATAAAAAGTAGGGAAAAGCTAACAGCCAGTGAACATCCACCCAAGAATTGTCAATGCAAAACATACTAGCCCACTATTCCAGAAAACCTTTCACCCATATGAGAGCTTATAATTAAATTTCAGAATCAAATTCCAGCAAATACTGAAAAATGAATAATGAGAACCAGTGATCATCCCATGTTTTAGCCTATCAATCAGCACCCAGTGAAAATTCTATCAAATCAAAGGGAAAAACTAATTTACTAGATTAATACATCCACAAACATACAATGAGCCGCCTCTAGTAGATAGAGGGGGGAGAGAACAAGCACGAATGATAACATTTAACTATTTTCTGGGTCTTGTCATGACTTACCTAAGTTTCACATCTCCCATTCCAACAGATACAGAGATATACAGATTCTATAGATACCTCTCATTATTTGGGCCACAAATGAAGAACAAATTGCAAACTATATTCTATAGCCATTGACAATGGCCGACATGTAGACAGTTCTGAGAATAGAACTTAAAATTTTAGATAAGAAAGATGAATTGAAGAATAAAAGCTTACAGCCTCAAAACAGCAGGAACTGAAATCACTATCTTTGTACGATATGAGTTTCAGAAATAAGTATCGTATTTCAATTAAAACAATCACATTCATTGAAATTGATTTGAAATTAACAAAAAATGGAGAAAAACATACCTGGCAACAGCAAAAAATGTACTGACCATTTCATTCACCAGATCGTCACATTCAAGATCCAACATTACAACACATGACCTATATTTTGCAAGAGTCTCCAAAATGACAACTCTCCTACCGAATGATGGACCCTTAGTATCACTTAACCCACTAAACGTGCTTACAATCAAGCAAAAGATATCCTGCAAGACAGATCCAACACCAATCAGGTGGGAGTATAATTTCAACTATATGGTTAAAATGGAAAGCATGACCAACTTCATTAACCACTTGCCCAAGTATAAAAGAAACACACCTTTAAAACATCATCACTGTAAGGGGCTTCAGGTGCAGTGATCCGGGTGATCTCGCAAATACATGTTGCAACAAGAAGCTTGACATCCCTATCTTGGTGCTTCAGCAATTCTGGCTTGACAATAGCATTAAGAAAAGGCTGCATCGACTCCAAGATTGAAGCCGATGGTGATTGATCCAACTCAGAGAGACATGTTGCAGCTTGCTGCAAGTTGACGGGAAAAATTGAAAAATATATGCTAAGTAACCTAAAAAGAAACCTAACTTTCACATATAATAGCACAGGTTTCGCATCAAACAAAGTCAATTGAATATTGTGGAATAATTATGTTTTACGGTTTTCCAATGAAAAAATACATATTTAGAACATGCTTTACTACTAAGCATTCAACGTCACATATTATAAATGGCCTAAAGAATAATATAGGACAGATAATAGCGTTAAAAAAGAAGTGAAAAAGAAGAAAAGAAAACAAAGAAAAAGGGTAAGCATGAGGTAATGGGGCAATCTAGATATATATGGTTTAGGTGCAACTAGTAGGTGTTAGTTCAATGTGCCCAGTCAACAGAATTTCAAACAGCTAACTGATCGAAAAATCAAAATTCCAGATGGGTGATTTAATTGATCAAAAAACTTAGTTGTTCCAACTTACAAATAAGAAATTTAACTTGTGAATGTCTGATTACTAACCACACAGGTAAAGACACAAGGTACCCCATCAGAAGGAAACTTGTGAATTTTGACTGTTTTAAATCATCATCTATGTTCTATCATAACTGCTATCACTTTGCTCGTAGCTGTTGCATCATGTCTTACAATATAATGACCTCAATTTTGAAATGGAAACCTCTGTGTGTGTGTGTGTGTTCACGAATTAAAACTAGCTGTCTCCAGCAACTATAGAATAGAAATGCCAACAAACTGACATGGTCAAACATTTTCTCATTGTATGATGACCACTGAGCTCCTTAAGTATCAGCCTCATGAGATCAGTACGATACATCCAAGCTCCAATACAACTATCAAATTTCAACAAAACATGCCAAAAAACCACTGTCTCGAGCCCTATTCTTTGGGTCAAACTGGAAAGGTCTCCATCAATAGATTTTCAGGTCAAATCATCCTAATGGCCCTCTCGTGCTTCTGAATCAAAGTTGACAATTATAAGTACTATTAGGTGATAACCACATGCATCGTACAGCTTGAGTGCCTTATGTCCCCACATAAGTACCGGTAGATTGTGCCAAGAAAGCTCATTTTAAAGTATTGATTAAATGATTAAATTTACTCATTCCTGTCAATTTAAGCTTTTGGAATAAGTGGTGATATAACATGATATCAAAGCAGAGGTACTAAGTTCGAACCCTGTTACCACCATTCATCTTCCATTTCAATTAAATATTTTATATGTTGGGCATCATCTATTAAGATGGAGGTTGAGCCCACATGTGAGGGGAGTGTTAAGTATTGATTAAATAATTAAATTTACCAATTCCTATCAGCTTAAGCTTTTGGTATAAGTGGTGTGTTAACAATTCAAACCAAGATCCGTAACATGTCCGGTGTACATAGAGAATTTCTCTCATCAAGCATTAAGCAGCAGTCAGATCCCAACACAGCATCATTGAAGTTACCGTGCAGCACAGTTCAAAGCATAAACTGGTTACCATGCTCTGTCCAGACAACTCCCAGCTAGCTCGAGCAATCCAATAAGGATAACTAGATGTTCAAATCAAAGCTGAGCCACCATGAAATGTCACTAATCTTTTGCCAAATTAACTCAAATTAGAGACCGCTTCACCAGTCACAACACAGTAGCCCTACAGTCAGCACAAATCCTACTTCAACCAGATACACCCAAACTCCCATCAAAATTATGACTTTCTACCTCAAACGAAAGCCAGAATTTTTATTGGTTTACCCTAAAGACAACAAAAAGACCTTCAGTCGCCCTACTACAACCAGTTGACCTACTACAACCAGTTGACCACATTGGGTTGAGTAATTCAGTCCTTGGAAACCAAAACAATACAACACATAAGATTCATAGTCTCTGTTTCTTTCGTTTTCCTCGGCTCACCGCCCAATTAAACCAATAAACTTCACGAAACAACAACCAGAATGGCAGAACACAAACACAAATTTTTCCAACATAAAACAAGAAAGAGATTCAAAGCAGCAATGTGCGAATTAACCCTAATTCAACCAATTCCTCTACCCAAAGTTCCATCAAAGTGATTAATTTCGACGTTAGCAAGTTAAAATTCACTAAGCACTCCGTTTAAGTTCAAAAACAAAAGAAACAAAAATAATTTAAATGTTGAAACTTTTTCACTGAATAGCTCAAATACCATATAAACTAACGTTGAATTAACCCTAGCACAATACTTAGCTCACTTGAGCTCACTAATTCCGTCTGTTTCACACGACAGTCAAATTGTGCTTTCTTTCGCATCGTTTTTCCTTAGGTTTCTCAGAAACCAAACAGAGATGAAATGGCGTACCTTCAAGAGCTTGACGAGGGCGTCTTTGGTGGAGGGAGGAGTCTCGAGCTTGGATCCGACCTCCCTGAGCTGCTGCTGAAGCTTCTGAGCCATTCTTCGGTCTAGCAAACGGCGTCGCTCGAGGGCTCTACGAGCTCTTCGCTCATGTGGTTCGTCTCCAGAGGTTCAGCAAAGAAAGAGGGCTTCCTTCTCTCTCTCTCTCTCGTTCTCGCTCTCGGGGCTTTCGAACAAGTGTGCGAAATGAACTCAAAATGTAAACGAAATTTCACGAAATGCTGACTTTTAATGTAACGTTATGTATATCTCTCCATCTATCCCGATATTTGCTATTTGACGCCCCCAAAGAGAGTGTGTTATATATAAATATAATAATATATATTTATATATATATATCAGGTTGTCGTTTTTCTTTTAGTGGCAACTATCAACTATGTGACTTCAATGAACTAAAAAAACGAAGCCCGAGTTAGATCACAAGTAGTACTCAGTACTCATCATTACATTTATTTCACGCCTAATCTAATAAGCGTATTTTAAATATTTTTGTATGTTTATTAAGGAGAAATATTATATTCCTTATCTTGTCTTTTATTTTTTAAAATTATCATTGATTTGTGGTCCTTATCTTTGACACATATAAAAATCATAAATTTTAATAAATAATTTTAAAAAATATATGATGGAAGAATAATACAAATAAATGCTATAGTATTTCTCTTACTTAAAACACCTTTTATTAATTAGAAGCAAGCATTACTCCAAAATATAATGACTGCCTTATTAAAAAAAAAAAAAGTAACACAATTTTTACATTTATTTATCACATATAGTTCATACTGGCTAACATGACATATTTTAAGTGGTGTCTCATGTCAATCACCTTATAATAAAAAAAAAACACACAAAAGAAAAACTACTTAAAATATCCTATGTCAACTAGTGTGAATAGTAGCGTTACTTTTGAAAAAAATTTTATCTCTTTGCTAACATCAAATTATTCGAAAAATGTTTTTGGGGTAGTATATTGTTTTTATTACAATTGACATGTGTGTGTGTGTTTTTTTTTGTGTCTTTTTTTTTTTTTTTTTTTTTTTTGCACATTCTTTGTCCATCTTTTTGGCAAATTCATATTGAATATATGGAACCTAAATGCGGGTCTACATATTCAATTATAGATTTGCACTTCTCATTTATGAAGATGAACAAGAGATGTGTAAAATAATAAAAACAAATATTTCTCATTATAATTTTCTTACAAATTCTCTATCTTAGTAGTGAAAAAAAAATTAAACAATCAAATTTGACTAATAAATTTAATTGTTTAGTAACTCACATAATAAGTATCACATGAATTGTTACATCAGTTTGTGAAGAACTTAGACTATGTCCATGTTTTTCCAGAATTAATGTAAACTAGACAAAATCTATTCCATTATACTGTTGATTTGTGATTTTAAACAATTTTTATAAAATTAATTGCATATTCAAAGTTTTTTTTTTTTGTGTGTTCAGAGNGTGGTGAACATTGTACTTGAATTGTTGCAACTTAGAATTGATAGTTGTGTCTGATCACGAATGATTTTATTGATCATGTTAATGGTTGTTGAGGAACATGAAGAAAGCAAAAGAGCAGGGAATCCAAACAGCAAAGCTCCCCATTGGAAATTACTTACAGATGCGAAGTTTCAGGTACAGTTTTCAGCCTGGCTTGTACTTTCTATTGGAAGTTTGACAATCGTACGCGGCACTTTGCTTTAATGATTGAAATGTAGACCATGACAAAAGGTTTTATTCTAAGTTTTTTAAAAAAATTTTAAAAAATTACATCAAAAAATTCTCCCTTTTTATATTTTATTAATCATTTTTTAACAATTTTTTTCTCCACTTTTTATATATATCACATCAAACACTTTTTATTATTATTTAAATAAAAAATTTACTAAAAAATAATCTTTTTTTTTTACTTTTTCATATAACAATATTTTTTTATACTTCATATAATATCAAAACTCAAAACCCCTGAAACTAATCCAACAATTCGTCAAATACACCCGTAATTCTTGCGAAGAAAGCATATCTTTGTATACTTTTAGGCATATATTGGATTTTATGAAAATAAGGTAATTACTGGAAAAACATTGACCAACAGGCCCTATTAATGTGCTGTCTTTTTTTTTTTTTCTTTT
>FXXK01002471.1:0-13298 GCA_900184695.1 Betula pendula | reverse complement strand
TTTTTTTTTTTACTTTTTTATATAAAAACATTCACAATATTTTTTATACTTCATATTACATTAAAATTCAAAAACTTCTCGACTCAATCCAACTATTTATCAAACACACCCGTAATTTTTGCGAAGAAAGCATATCTTTGTATACTTTTAGGCATATATTGGATTTTATGAAAATAGGGTAAGTACTGGAAAAACATTGACCAACAGGCCCTAATGTGCTATGTCTTTTTTTTATTTTTAAATATCAGGTATGACCTCTAATCAAAGAGCTCAATTTGGAAATTATGTCCGCTGGCCTCATCATCCATATCTAAGTACCAAAACTTATCCAAGAGCAAATTGCTATGAAAAAACTGAAACGCAAAAAACAAATATAAGAAATACTTAACTAAAAACATGTAAAAAAATAGTTCAGCATGATATGTAAAAGAAAGTTCATGTGCAAAACCAATTGCTTCTTTAATCTTAAAACTCTCTCATTATTGCTCCAAAAGAGTATAAATATTTGACAAGAATAAGCAGAAAATATTATCTCGGTACATATACGCTGCCTGAAACACACTTGGAACAAATATAGAAAGATACGCCCTCAAGAATTCTTAACAATTGCCCTGCTCTTCAAATTTCATTTCCTCCCTTGACAGAAACTAGGGTCTCCATGTAAATAAACAACTGCGATTGGGATAATTTAGCAATTTGGAGATTAGTAATTTCTCTAATTTCTTTGGTAAAGCAGTCATACAAGACCGGCTGCCCGTCAAAATGTTCGCAAAACAGGTTGTCATTCTTCCAAAATCCTAATGGTATTAGACGAGCTAATTCCCGTCCAGCAGTAAAAGGCTTAGTCCAGGAATTCTGAACACCAACTTCAAGCAACAACCATATATCGAAGCGATCAATGGTTCCCAATTCTGTATTCCTAAAAGCAGCAACCATGGCAATCGATTCGTTCGACGCAAAAAAATTCGTACAAAATACACATTCCCGCCTAAAATCATATGGCAGCGGTGTTTTTAGGAATACCTCATCGCTCATGTCAAATGACAAAATAAATGTCTCCCGACCCTCAGCAGTTGCCGTCCAAGAAGGCATCCCAGTTGCCGTCCAAGAAGGCATCCCATTGATGTATGTCTTCGGAGCTCTAAAATCAAGAAAACACGGGGGGCCATCAACTTTTTTCCAAGAATCGGCACTTAAGCTGTATACCTCTTTATGGTGTATGACTTCTCTTTCAGGATCATATATGTCATCGTAAGAGTAGGGATCAAGACTAATAAGAAGGTTGATTATCTTGTAGTCATTAGTTTTGGCATCAAACCCAAATCCCATCCCTTCCGAATAGGTGATATAGCCAGCGGGGGCAAAGCGGGGCAGGTTTGATTCGGGGACAACCTTTGTTTCTTTAGTTGCAGGGTTCCATATAACAACACGCAATGCAGTGGATGCACCGCAATCGTACATACAAACGAGACCATTGCAAGAACCCCCTACAAAAATCGTCTCGTCCTTGTCAATCCCAAAAAACTGTGGAGGTACGGGTTGTGTAAGGGAGACTTGGAGTGTTTCATAAGAAAGCGTGGATACAACATAATCTTTGGTGGTTTTGTCGCGCAATTTAAGGAGAAGGTGGGTGTTGCTATTCCTGTTCTTGATGTGTTGGAGGTGTTTTGTTATGAAGTCTTGGTGTTCAATGAGAGCGTACCAGGATTTGCGGACGGACTTGAATCGCAAGAGAGAGACGACCGGAAGGCATAGCAGAATCTGTGTCACCAAGTCTTCTGGAAATTCGTTAGCCATCAATATCAGATTTCTCTGTTGCTTGGTTCTTGACATCTTGTTTAGAGAGGAAGACGGCAGTGACAAGGGTTAGGGTTTTAGTTTCGACTCTTATGTATATATATATTTTTTCCATTCTCGGGCTTCTAATTACATGGGCTGTATTGCGGTTGATGACTCAACTCACCTTACATGGGCCTCTATTTAAAGCATGCAAGCCGGATCCAAAGAAAGAAACTGACCCCCTGCTCGTCTTGGAGAGCCAGAGAAGAAGTCAGGTTTTTTTATTTTTTATTTTTTTATTTTTATAAATTGAAGAAGTCAGGGTTTTTTGGGGGAGTTTTGATTGAAAGATTTGCAGTTTACGTTGCTGATATTCAGCACGCCAATACTCTGTAAGTTTATGGGGGTCTCTTTGACTTGGGTTTATGTGCTTTTCTTCTTTAGAAAAGTGTATTAATTTTTAGGGAATATGGATGCTATAGGTGCTTTTAAAGTCCTTGGATGGAAAATGACAGAGTAACGCTGATCTTCAGCACTCCAATACTCTGTAAGTTCATGGGGTCTCTCTTCCCTTTTATTAGCTTTTATGGATGCTATAGGTGTCAAGTTTCCTTTTTGTTCTTTGTGTTGTCTGGAATGTGAGGTTATTGTTCTCGGCTTTTCTAGTTTTTAGCTTTTGATTTCGTTTGTTGTCAGATTTTGTTTATTCGGTGCTTTTATTTTTCCTGTTTTTGTTTTTTTGTTTTTTAACCTCCAGTACCTCTCATAAACAAAATAACAAAAAAACTCAAGTAAGTTTTTGGTGGGTTTAAGTCTTAGAATTCAAACTCTCTCTCACTCGGAGTAGTAGTTAGTGTACCCTTGGTTTTCATCTCTTAAGCTGGATTTTCGATTTTTGGCTCTCGTTTTTTTTTCCAAGTTTCCCTTTATGTGTTAATCTAAAGCATATTTTACCCAAATTTTCCTTGTTACTGATGGTTTAAATTCTGATTATGATATGTTGGTCTCTTGCTTGGGATTGCCCTTTACATATTTTTGTGTAGTGTAATGATTTCACACTTCTTTTGTATTTTGGGGGAGGTTGTCAAATATATATATATATATATATAGGAGAGAAAAGGGGGAGAAGTAGTTTTTAGCTAATTGAACTACCCATAGTGATGAAGGTTGTCAAATTTTGGGACACTTCTATGTATGTCTCCTTATCTTGATAACTTGTGTCTTCGAGCTCACGTGGTCAATGGTTGCACCTGACTGAGGAGCTGTCTCATTGATTTTTATGTGCTTAAATATTATATGAACAATGGGGTCAGGTTGTCTATTGTTTTGTCCTCACTGCTGCCATGTTTCAATAAGTTGTCATTTTCATTGTTGTAAATTTGTAATATGTTTTTGGGTGATAAAATGGAAATGTTATCTACATAATTCCATGCATACAACATTTACTGCTATATTTTTCTAAAAATTATAGCAGATGAGAACGTCATATAGTCCAGCACCACATCTGTTCCTCTTTCTGGTCCAATGGACAGAGTACTGCTACCTTGCAGGCGCCCTTGGACTGTTGAGAATCCTAATTTACAAGGTTGTAATTGTGACCCTTATATGGGATTTTATGTCTTGGTTCCATTGTCCAATCATGGATTTTATGTCTCCTACCGAATGATGGACCCTTGGTATCACTGTAAAATAAGCTAAGTAACCTAACTTTCACATATAATAGCACAAGTTTCGGCATCAAACAGAGTCAATTGAATATTGTGGAATAATTATGTTTTATGGTTTTCCCATGAAAAAATAAATGTTAGAACATGATTTACCACTAAGAATTCGACGTCACAAATTTATAAATGGCCTAAAGATTATATAGGACAGAAAATAGTGACAAAAAGATATGACTGGTACTAAGAGGTAGAAATAAGTGAAAAAGAAGAAAAGAAAACAAATAAAAAGGGTAAGCATTAGGTAACGGAGCAGTCTAGATATATATTATTATATGTGTTTTAGGTGCGCCCAATCAACAGAATTTCAAGAAAAAAAAATAATTTCAGATGGGTGATTTAATTGATCTGATTACTATCCACGGGTAAAGAAACGAGGTAATTCTGCATATTTACCGTAATTGTAATCTATCATATACACCCCATCATAATCGAAACTTGTGAATTTTGACTGTGTTAAATCATCATCTTTGTGAGTAGTGAGTACAATAACACTCTCCTTCTCCCACTTTTCGTCACTCACGCCCTCGTCTTCGCTAGCTTTAAAAACAGGATGTATAGATGCATTTTGAAGATAGCGTTTTAATGATAGTATCTTTCATATCTTTGCTTCCTTAACCCACATGAAATAATAGTAAAAATGAAGTAAAATCCACATGAGAGAGAGAGAAAGTGAAGGCACATGCATTTCACCTAAAAACAACACAGAAAACTTTATATAATTTATCGCAACACAAGTCTCAAACAATACACAAAAACAAAACAATCACCATCGGATGCATTCATGGAGATACATGCATCTTTCGAATTGAGTTGCATTTACAAAAAGAGTGTACCACCCCAAGTAAATACAATTTATATAAGATAAATTTCACTAATACCCTCCAAACTTTCACACGTTTTGAATACCCTCCCTAATATTTGATTTCTCTAACTTTGATCTCTTATACTTTCAATCTGTATCACTTATACATAAAAATGAAACTACATTTTTTCCACAAAGTTCTTACTACAAAAATAACTTTAGAACACTAAATTAGCCAATTCAAGAACTAACAGATGTTGAAACCAGTCCGCGCGATATTCAGATTAGATGTTTAGATCTGAACCCTGCCAAGAAAAACAATAATAAGGAGTAAGGAAAAATAAATCGTTCACTAAACATTTAAAAAGAAAAACAATAGAAACAAAAACAACATTAAAAGAAACAAATATTACGTAACGGGAGCCAAGGGAATAGTTCGGTACTGAAAGCCAGCTGCACCTTGTCAATCTCTACTCAATACTAAATTTCAAGATCGACATCATCCTGCCTTTTCGTTGGTGGGAGGCGATGGGCCAAATAGTTGGTCAAATCTATACTACCACAAGATAAAAACACAGAACAATTCATCGAAGTGACATGTTGACAAAATCAGAAACATTACAAGGTAAGAGAAAAACAATGGAAATGAACAACAAACCAAAACAGTTAAAAACATAAAAGAAGAGGAACAAATAACTACTAACATAAAGAAAAATGCCAATTTTTTTTTTTTCAAGAACAAAGGAAGTCATTGTTTATACTAGCACAAAAAATGTTTTCCCAACAAATTCATGGTTCGACGAATATTTCAATAAGAAACTGATGAGAATGCTGTGTCTAAATGAATCAATAACCTATCCCGAGAAAACACCCATCCATCCCACCCAAATTGTGTTACGAAAATGATCTGCTAATCACCTAAAAAGATATAGACAGGATAGATTGATAAAAGGGAAGCTAGACCTCTCGAAAAAGAAGGTTTGAAAAATAGAACTTTGCATAACTTTTATTAGTCAATCGGGCTTTAATAGATACAACCGGAGGAATAGAAAAGATAGAAACAACAAACTAACGATAAACAATAGGAGATCAAACTTCTAATATCGTAACATAATCACACTTTGTGTTAGTCAGAGATACTCACCGTTTCCACGCCCCAAAACCGAACATATAAGTTTAGTTTCTCAAACAAGGTTCTCTATTGAGAGTGGTGAAAATGGAGAAGGGACTGTGGTAGGAGGCCATGGAACAACTTACGAAAAAACGTGAGGTCCTCCCAGCTGCGTTTTTCTTTTATAGAGAAAAATGTCCCGTTGCTAAAGTAGTGAGGTACGTGCCTTCAATGAGAAGACCCTTCACTCAAATTTGGGTGAGTAGACGAGGCATACAATCAATAAAAAAAAGGGCTGTATACTGTTTTTATTTTATTTTATTTTATTTAAGAAACGATTCCCTCTCAGATAAGACACTTCACTGAAAAAGGTAGACTACATGTCATAAATGCTAGCTGCGTCAGCAAAGTAAATTGTTATATCATCTGAACAGTTGCAAAATTTACACTATTACTTTTCTTTTTGAAAAAATATTAAAACTTTTTTTTCAAAATTCTTTCACGTCAATCAATTTATTATTTAAATTCGGAGTATTTGTGGAAAGAGACCTATCCTGATCATGCTTAACAAACACCTTTACTTACTTAAAAAAAAAAAAAAAAAACAAACAAACACCTTTACCCCTCGGATAATCATTTTCTCCCTTTTAAATGAAATTGGTAAAATTTAGTTAGTATAAATTAAAGAATATAATTATTAAAAAAATTAAAATAATAATTTTGTAATGTCCATCCAATTTAAGATAAAGCTGCTTTTTCCCAAAAAAAAAAGAGATAAAGCTCTTTGCGGTGTATCAAAACAAATTTGATTGATTGTACGTAACTACAAGTTCAAAGGGGTGTGAAGCAGCTATGTCATTCTGTGACTACCATAAAATGAATTAACATCTATATTAATCAACGACAAGATTAAAAGGTCAAGCTTATATTTGTCCGATCTGTCATTTTACTATATTATATATATATATATATATATATATATATATATTAAAATACTTATGCATGCAACTAAAAACTCTTTTAAAAAATCAATTAACATTTTTTTAATCAAATGGAATTTAAAAAATCAATAGCATTTTTTTAATCAAATGGGTAAATTCCATTTGATTAAAAAAAATAATAAAAAAAAATTAATTAATCCCTAAATTTTTTTTAAAAAGTACACTAAAGCAATCATCTCTCTCTCTCTTACCATATATATATATAATATATAATATATATATATATATTATAGTATTATTGTAAAATACTATATTGTACAGTACAGAAACCGACCATTCAATGGGTTCTTACACTTTTTGGCTAGAAGCCTAGAAGTTTGCTACTATCGTTTTCATTAATTGTTTTATTATTAATATTTTAACAAATAATACTATGGACAGGGTACCTCCCAAAAGGTACCCTCTTTGGAGTTATGATTTAAATTGAATGAATTATGTCAAGTTTTACATGCAACTGCAAATCAAACCCCATATTGATGAGGAGGAAAAAACCAGCTTTATCTGCCTACAAATAGGGACAAGAATGTAAGTGACAAATAATTGTCAATATTTCTAGTATGGGTACAGTTCAACAATGATTTTAGAGAATAAATCCTTATTAAGTGACTGAGACTGAGGGATCCGGATCCCTCATATTCTTAGAAATATGAGAATCTCATATTTCAAAATCTCAGCCATCCCTCTAATCTAACGGACCAAAAATCATGCCACACCATCGGTGACCTTTTTACAATTAAAAAGTTAATGAAAATTCAAAACCAATTCAAAACGGCGCCCTCTCCTATTCTTACGAAACGAAATTTGGCCCAAAATTTTCCCCATCTTCAGAGCTCCTCTCTCCCTTTCATCCCCAAAGTCGACCTGATCCAGACGAGTCGACGGATCAGCCACCCAACGGAGTGCCGAGTCGCGAACCATCGTACATCGCTGAGCTTCGGGCGACGCCGGGTCACGACCGTACGCCGCGACCCACAAGAACCGTACACTCGCTAAGCCCACAGCCACTGTACACCGCTGGAGAACCACCACACGCCCACTGGGGACGAACCACCACCACCACCGTGCAGAGATAACTTTTATCTTTTTTCCTTTTGATTTCCCCTGGTTGTGTGACCCCAGCTCTTGCTTTTCCTTGCTATTTTCGATTTATTTTTGGTTTGTGGGGTGTTTGGTTTTTCTCTGGATTTTTCCAGATCTACAAGGAATTGTATACTCTAGGGATGAAACTTCACCATTTGGATAATTAATTTTGTGTTTCTAATGATTTTGTATGACAAATATGATAAAAATGATCCTGTTCTTAGAGACACAAATAGGGTGACTAAAAAGGGATGGAAATAACCAAAGAGACGCAAGTAGAGGCCCTTGGTGCTACATGTTTTTGGAATCGGTGTGATTCGGATTTAGAATATATTGCTGAACTTTTACTTTCCTTGTTTCTGTTTTGAGGTCAAGTATGTATGTTTATTGTTTTTTTTTTTTGTAAAAAGGTATATATGTTTATTGACTTATAAGCATAAACGAATTGACTACCAGTCTTCTTTTTCTGGGTCTTATATTTTATATTTTGTATATCAAGCAGCCAAAAAAAAAAAAAAAGAACTTTTCACGTAAAATGTTAGCAGGCCTAAAACAACCCTTTATTTTCTTGTACAAATTTGGATTACTTAAATGTATTGTACAAGGGTTTTCTCTACTTCTGAATCTTCATACTTCTTTTATGTATTTCATTAATATGATAAATCTATGAGTTCCACTATCATATGAAATTAATTGATGCTGGACAAAATTAAGCATTTGTGGTGTTTTCATGTTCTATTTCACAAATATCTAGTAGAAGATATTGTGCCTATTTTACTTCTACATGGGAATGGTTGTGCCTCAGAGTCAGAGGTGTACTCTCTAGATAGTTTTGCTCAACAATGACAAAAATCAGAAATTTGATCTGCAAGTCAAGTAAGATGTGTCCTTGAATACAAAAAAATACAATAATGATTGTGGAAGTCCATCCATCTTGAATGAAGACCCCTTGCTACCTTGCAGCATTGTTCTTAATAGTAGTAGTAGTAAATCTTGCAAATGGTTATTGTCCTCAAAAGTAGCCACCCCACTAAAAAAAAAAAAAAGGGAAATGTCTTAAACATTTTGTAATTGTTTAACTATCTCTACTTATGATTGTTTATATTCATCTCTTTCTAGATTGTTTAGAGTTTCAAGTATTTTAACTGACTTCCTTTTTTTTCTTGGTTCAGGCAATTGAAATGTGGGAGATGATTGCCACGGCATGCATTGTCATGACGGAAGTATTGGCGTTTAAGTCATATGGATCTTGCTGCGTTGTATCTGACTTTAATTAACAATATTCTTTTTATGAATTAAATTTTTATTATCTACCTTTTATTATTCGTCGGAATTTTCTGGCCACCCAAATAGGATGATAAAACTACTCATAAGTGATCTACCCACATAATTTTGGTTCACTTTGAAGACCAAGTAGATGATGTTGCATGATACCCTGTTAAACTACTTGGTCTAGCAAATGTTTATTGTCATATACGTATAATTACGGTCAAGAAGGTTTAACTTGAAATTGGCATTTAATTCTCCGCACGTCCTTGCCTAGTTTGCTTGCAGATCAGGGGCGTCTTGTAGTCTATTTCACGAGATTAGGGAACCCTTGGCATACGATCAGGCACCTTATTCTTGCGTGGTCTTGTATTTTTTTTTTCTTCCCCTGGTTACATGCCTCTCATTATATATCAAGTATTAGGTATCACAATCACACAATGGATCAAAAGGATAATACTATACAGAATTGCTTCCAATGTGTTGTCGTTCTAATATGAAGAAGCATCATTGTCTCTTTTTCATTTTGTTTTTGTTTTTGTTTTTTTTTTCTCCGGGCATCATTATCTCTCAATTACTCGTAATAGGCATTAGTCACAGGACGTGGACCACGTTTTTAAAAGAAGCATGGAGGATGATAAGCTGTGAAATGTGGACCACCTTTCTAACTCTCAATGAGAGATCTCACATATTGTTGCCCGTATGGCAGTTGGTCAGTCACGTATTGTTGCCCATACTTGTCAATGTAATTTATTTATTCAACATATAGCAACATGTTAAACCAAAGCTAACAATAGGATTCAAACATTCCTTTAGAAGGGAAATTACCTTAAAGAACATACTCTTATGCCTTCAAACTAAAAGGTAGAAGACTAAAGCATAACCATCATAACCCTCTAACTAAGCTGAAAGAAACCCCTCAAATATCCAAGAATTGCATCAGCAAATTGGAATAAGAAAGCATCTACCCACAGTGCCTCACCAAAACTACCACTTACACTTAAAAACCCTGCTTAACATCCAAAGAAAAACCTCTAAAACTGATCATAATTTCACAATTGAACTGAGAAACAAGTACTCCTCTAATTAGCAAGAATTTCCCGGATCAATTTGGGATCAAAAGAAAACAACCTTGCCAGAAAACATCCTTCTAGCTCTTGTTCCTCTGCCTCTGCCACTGCCATCATACAGAGAATATTGTTAATTCATAAAGAAACAAATAAAAGTCACTCACATGAACACCTAGTTGTCAATTAACTTCTTTATTTTTTATTTTTTTATTTTTTATGAATGAACTTTTATAACAAATAATGCTACACACTCTAGCAAGAAGCTGGAACCCTGATGTTAAACAGAGCATCAAGTACAAACAACCACCACCTCTACAAACACATTCCAGCACCTACTGAACACACTATTGTAAACAACTCATTTTTCCTACGAAATGATCCAGCAAATTCAGGCCTTGAAGTTTTAAAGCAGAGGGTATATGGATGAATCATACTCATTGCAAAGTTTCCGCAGCAGCACCAAGGGCCTCCACCTGCGTCTCTTTGGTTATTTCCAACCCTTTTCAGTCAGCCTATTTGTGTCTCTTAGAACAGGATCATTTTTATCATATTCGTCATACAAAAATCATTAGGCACACAAAATTAATTATCCAAATGGTGAAGTTTCATCCCTAGAGTATACAATTCCTTGTAGATCTGGGGAAAATCCAGAGAAAAACCAAACACCCACAAACCAAGAATAAATCGAAAACAGCAAGGAAAAGCAAGAGCTGGGGTCACACAACCAGAGGAAATCAAAAGGAAAAAAGAGAAAAGTTACCTCTGCACGGTGGTGGTGGTGGTTCGTCCCCAGTGGGCGTGTGGTGGTTCTCCAGCGGTGTAAGGTGGCTGTGGGCTTGCGATGTACGGTTCTTGTGGGCTCGCGGCGTACGGTCGTGACCCGGCGTCGCCCGAAGCTCAGCGATGTACGATGGTTCGCGACTCGGCGTCCGTTGGGTGGCTGATCCGTCGACTCGTCTGGATCAGGTCGACTTTGGGGGATGAAGGGGAGGGAGGAGCTCTGAAGATGGGGGAAAATTTTGAAGCCAAATTTCTTTTGCCGTAAGAATAGGAGAGGGCGCTAGTTTTGAATTGGTTTTGAATTTTTCATTAGCTTTTTTAGTTGTAAAAAGGTGCTGATGGCTGGAATGATTTTTGGTCCATTAGATTAGATGGATGGCTGAGATTTTAAAATATGAGATTCTCATATTCCTAAGAATATGAGGGGATCCGGATCCGAGACTGAGACGGCAGAAAATTAATTAAAAACGGAAAAGCATGAAAAATAGTTAAAAGGTAAAGCAAGTTTCAATAAAGGAATCATATCAAGAAGAAAAAAAGAATGGGGACCTCAGTAACGCATATGTCAATTCCTCCTTGAAGCTCTGCTGAGTTCAAACAAGAAAATGTACTGCCTAGCTTGTCCAGCTGCTCATGAAACAATACATAAGCCAGTACCCAGAAACTTTATAATTCGAACCATTTGTAGAGGTTATGTCTGGATCCTAAATTTTAGACATGAATCCACAAACCAATCACTCTTTTTTATCCTTTGAAGCATGACTTTGCCAACATAAGACTATGTAACACTGCTCTGAATGTTCACCAGATTTGGAACTTCACTCACAGTATCCTCAGATAAAGGACTACGACTCCATTCATACTGATGGACCATAACTATGTGTCCTGCATCTTGAAGTTTAGATAACCATTGCAAATTATACAAGAGCACAAGATAAATCTATAATCAGTCAATAATAAAAAATTAAAAACAAAAATCAGGTAAGCAAAAAGGACTTGTGTATCCATGAAAACAACAAACCTTAGTTACCTTAAGACTTACTAACCATTGGCAATATCAAGGGGGTTTAGAGCCCCATTTTGCAATAAAACCCTTCAAGTTATTCTTTTATTTCATTTTTAAGTTGAGTCCATCATATTTTTAAAGGTGTCAATTGAGATTGCATGATATTTTCATTAGTAATTTAAACTTCAAGTTAGAGACACAGTAAATGAGAGAGTTTCTACTTTGCATTGTCAGTGATTTTGGTATTTTTAGTCATGGAGCCGATTCGCAAGGAATCAGGGGGATATATACTATTATGTATTTTAAGGTTAATTTTAATGTGCGGAAGAATTTGGATCAACGTGCTCTCACATTCATTCAAGACATGGTGCATAACAAATAGAGAAAAATAATTAAGAAACATTTCTACTTAATTTCTTCCCAGATCTTACTCCTAACCAAACTCTGTTAGAATATATTCTAACATAATTTACAGCCTTCTCTCTCCCTTCCCAAAACGCATAAGCAAAAGAACAAAACGCAACATTAAAAGGAATTGCAAAACGCATAAAACAAGGCACTAAAGTTGGATGCTAGCCCATCTTCTACAAGTCTCCCCCACTGTCGGTTCCTAAGTGCCTAACGCCTTAACCATCTGCGATTCTGCCATCTTCCCTGTGTATCTCTTCTAGGCCTTGTTTGGCAAAGGGTTTAGTTTTTAAAACCCAAAAGCAAATCACATTATAACATTTTAATTTTTTATATTTCATCACTCTTTAACAATTTTTTTTTTTAACTTTTTATATCGCATTAAATACTTTTTATTACTATTTAAATAAAAAATTCACTAAAAACATAATTTTTTTTTTATTTTTTCATACAAAAAATTTACAACATTCTTTATACTTTATATCACATCAAAACTTAAAAACTCTCAATTCCAACCTAATTCTTTACCAAACATACTCTCATAGCCTCATACCTAGCAGCCATTCATGAGTCAGCAATTGCTGATCATATCTTGTTCAACTTTACAATGATATTTTTTTAAACATTTGTTATCTATTGATGATCTCATTAATACTCTCATTCTGTTGCTATTCATACACTCATTCTCAAGTGAGATTTTGTTGCTATTTATGCTCATTCATAAGATCAAATTCTTCTTGATTAACAGTGGTGTTTGCTGGCTCCTTTACTGGGTCATCCTCTTCATTAAATAGTTTTGCATAGTCTTCTCAAATCCTTGGCAATTGAAGCATAAGCAATGCAACCGCATGTAGCGTCTCCTCCGAATAAGAAGCATTTCAAAAGCTATTATTATTTCAATTATCAGTGAAACAAAAACTGCAAAAACATATTAACAAATGATTTTGCTGCAACCATGTCATGCAATATTCAGAAAACCCAAATATCAATAAAAGAGGTTGTGTAATGTTAAAACTTCGAATGGATATGTTATATAACAAACGACACCCAACATAAGCAACTATTATTAAAAGATAGAAGGCGTGCAAATGGAAATTTCTGTAAGGGAAAATATGATAAGAAAGGAAACCCAGATATGAAAAGAAAAAAAAAAAAGAAAACTATAACAAACAAATGTTGAAAGAGGACATGACATACAGTAATTCAAAATAAATAGCATCCTCACTGTATATTTTTTTTTATGGGCAAATATGGCAGACACGCATAAAGGA
>FXXK01002470.1:13445-36688 GCA_900184695.1 Betula pendula | reverse complement strand
GCCAATTCTTGTCCCCCCCAAACTACCATGGTCTGAGGGTTGCAATGTCTCACTTTTGTGCAAAAAATGGCAAAAATAACCTAGATAAAAAAAAAATTAGGAAAAATGAAAAGAAAAATCATTTTCCTGAATTTTTGTATTTTTTTTTTTCTGAATTTTGTTTTTATCATGGGATTTTTATAATTGTTTTGCACAAAAAAAGGACTTGCAACCTCAAGTTTAATTGAAGGGGACATTTGTAACAATTAAAAGTTCTGGGGTGATATTGCAAATTGCTTGGAGCTAGAAAGGGGTAAATATCATTTTTCCAATTTTTTTTTAGATAGTTGACGTAACTCCAATCACATGCCTGACATATGTAAGTAAATTGTAAAAGAATTGTAGGTGTAAACATCACTCTATTACAAATGTTGCTTACTTTTGTGTTTATAGTTTTCTTTTCAATTTAATTTATTTTTGTGTATTGAAGCTTCGAGTGTCGGCCACCATAGCAATGCACCTATAATCCTGACCTTAGATTGTGATATGTGCCCGAATGATCCTCAAACACCTCTTCGGGCATTGTGTTACCCTATCAGATTTGAAATTCAGTCCCAATTGGGATACATTCAATTCCCTCAGATGTTTCATGGGATCAACAAGGACGACATTTATTCTTGTGAATATAACGAATTTTTCAAACTAACCGATGGATTGGATGGATTATTGGGACCGTAATCATGTCGGAACCGGATGCTTTTTCAATCGACGAGCTTTCTTTGGAGGTCCATCGACAACATATGTGTCACCAGAAATCCCCGAGCTTAGCCCAGACCATGTTGTGGACAAGAACATTCAGTCCCAACCAACTCTAGAATTGGCTCACAAGGTTGCAAGGTGTGATTATGAGAACAAGACTCAATGGGGCTTTGAGGTAGTCTTTTTATTTTGTTTCCCTTTCTTAGCTGTATATAGTATTACTTAATGTAGTGAGTATTTTGAAGTTGTTAGTTGCTTAGTATCATATAGAAAATTATGGATCGAATCTCACTTTTATTTGGAAAAACTTAATTCTTGTTGTATTGTTTGAGCCTATCTTTGCAATTAGTTGTTTGAATTGTAAGCAATTTTGGGCAGCCTACTATAGGGAATTAAGGATTCCTTGTAATTGGCTATTCGAATTGCACGTAGTTTGATCATCCCCACAAAGAAGGGGGTTGTGGGGCCTACCTGCTCCGGGCAGCCCAAGGTTTTGTAAATCAAGATCCCCTACAATTTATTTGAAAGTGTAGATTTTCAAATTATGTAAATTCAAGCTGCTTTTACATCGAATGACTTGAAAAATGCTATATTTTAAAAATGTATGATGTTTTTGAAGCAACAAAAAAAAAAAAAAAAATCATTTCAAAAGACTTTTTCTTCACTTTTGAATGGACGTTTCTTCTATAATAAAACAAAAGACATTTTTTAATTTAAAGTTTTTCTATGATATAAATCACAAGAACATTATGAAAATATATCAAATTTTCATTAGTGACATGACACATTTTTAATAGATATCATTTTTTAAGTCGTCGATGTAAAAAATGGCTTGAATTTACGTAATTTGAGAATCTATAATTTCAAATAAATTGTAGGGAATTTCTTATCCCTCTTTGTGAGGTTGCTTGAATTGTGGTGCAATTCTAGCAACCAATTTTAGGGAGTCCCGATCTTTTCTAATCTAGCCTTTAAAACCAAAATTTGTAATTTATGGTCTGAAATTATGGAAAAATGTTGGCTAATTCGATGTCAAAATTAGGTTTGGTGTAAGTCTAAATTTGTTAGTTTGAGTTGGTACTTGGACCGGAAATCAGAAACTTGAACAGAGAAACATAAATGCTCCAGTTGAAAATTTTCTCTCCCCCCGATTTTGGCAAATATAGTTATAAATGATAAATGAATTCGTTGTACAATGCATGATGGGGTTCAGATATGGATCATTGATTGAAGACTACTACACGGGTTTTCGGCTAAAATGCGAGGGATGGAGGACCGTATTTTGCAGTCCAAAGAGGGCAGCCTTTTTGGGTGATGCACCCATCTGCCTCATCGATGCTCTCAACCAATGCCAACGATGGATGATCGGCGGCCTTCAAGTTGCCTTCAGCAAATTCAGGCCTATTACCTTCGGCATCAGGTCTATGGGTCCTCTCATGGGCCTTGCCTACACAAATTACTCTTTCTAGTCCTTTTGGTTTGTTCCTCTCACAATATATGCTTTCCTCCCCCAACTAGCTCTTCTCAATGGGCTCACTATATTCCCAAAGGTATGCACCCAAACAAGTTTTCTTTCCAAAATAAGTACATTACATTCAGTGTAATGATAGATTAAGGCTAGAAATTCATCTTATGTCCCTCTAAAAATAATGTGGGTTTTAAAATCATCATTAGGCTTGTGATTGATCAATGTTGAATTTTAATCAAATTGTGATTTTAAATGTCACAAATAGTTTGGAGAGACTTCTAGAATTACTCGTAATGATATTCTTTACACTCATTAATTATATTCATTTTCTATCGGTTGACGTAACGCATTTTAAGTGATTTTTATGCATGTCAGCTACTTTTTAAAAAAATATTACTTAAAACACGATATGTCAATCGGTGTGAAATGGGTGTGGAGAATAGCATTACTCTTAAATTGGCATCTCTCCTTATAGAATAATGTTACTTTTCGCACCCATTTATCACAACCATTTACATCGGCTGATGTGACATGTTTTAAGTGGCTTTTCATGTCAGTTACTTAAAAAAAAAAAAAAAGTGTTAGTCACTTAAAATATGCAACGCCAGCCGGTGAAAAATGGGTGTACGTGAAGAGTAGCATTACTCCTCCGTAAAGTATGTAATTCTCAACATGTTATAAGGACAAATATTAGTTCAATAGACTGCGTTGAAGGAATTTTCTTCTATCCAGTTTAGAGAAAAAATTTAAATCAAGTAGTTATTTTTATGTAGTGATTTTCATAATTTCCAATCAATAACTTGAATATGTGTTGCATATATTGCATATCAGAGTCCATGGTTTTTCTTGTACGTGTTTCTTTTCCTTTGGAGCCTACGGACAAGATCTCTTTGAATTTTGTAATAGAGGGAGGAACAGTTCAAAGATGGTGGAATGATCAGGAGAATGTGGATGATAAGGAGCTTCACATCCTTCTTGTTCGGGGTTCCTCGAGTTCTTCCTCGATTGTTTTGGCATTTCCACCTATGGCTTCGGCCTCACCAGCAAAGTGGTTGATATGAACAAAGCAAAAGATACGACCAAGGAATCTTTTAGTTTGGAGTTTCTTCACCCATGTTTGTGCCACTATCAATGGCGGCGATAATCAATTGGTCTCCTTTTTTATGGGGATCATACAAGTTATAAGAGGCAGCAGTACTGTGGGAGGGTCTCTTTCTGCAGAGGTTCATAGCAGGTTTTGCAGTTTTGAATTCCCTGCCAATTATGAACCCAATGGTTTTGAGGAGTGACAAAGGTAGAATGCCGTTCAAAACTACTATAATTTCGACCATTCTGGCATTGCTATTGATATTAGGAGCTTGGCCCTTTTTTTTGTCATATGTTGCTTATTCATTTTTTGTAATGACTAGGAAAAAATGCTAGATGTTATTAATTCAGAAGGATTGGTCAAGTTGTAATTTGAGCTTCATATAATCGTTATAAAGTCCTGTTTCAACCAGTAAAAAACCAATGTGAGACTTAACATCTATGACGAGTTACTTTGTAATCCAGCTAGCCATTCTACATGAACAAATTGCACAAACCTCAAATAAGTGCATCCAAAATTACGCTTATCTTGTTAAATTATCATTTATCCTAAAAGTTTAAATTGACAAAAATAATTTAATCATTTAATTAATTACGTGTTAATAAGTGAGACCCAACACGTGAAATATTTAATTAAAATAAAAAATAAATACAAAATTTAATCATTTAATTAATATTCTATCAAAATTTCCCTCCCATCACTCATACTAACAATATTAATAGCCGCCTCTAGAAAAGTTGGAAAAGCAATAACACTGCAAAAAGAATGTGAATGTTTAACAGGCATGTGCCTGCCTGCAAGCCTTCAGAACTGGTGTGTATATGACAAGTGCACTTATTCCAACTTGGAAAAGAAGGCTTGATATGCTCCATAATTTATGGGGTATTTCTGACCTCTGAGCCAACACCGTCTTCTTCTTCTTGTTGTTCCGAGGATTCAATTTGTGGCGGCTGCTGATTGGAAGCTGTTGTTGTGGTTTCTCGTCGGAAGGGCTCTGATATAGTAGGTGGAGGCGCAGGATTAGTACTGTGAATTTTGGTGGGGATGATCACCAAGCGTCTACAGAGTGGACAAGTTGAGTTTGAGTACAGCCAGTGATGTATAAATTCAACATGAAACACGTATTTGCACAATGGGATTTGGAGCAATTATTCTTTGATCTCGAATTCTCCCAAGCAGACGCCAACATCTGTCAAAAAAAATTTAATAAAAATGTTAATCGGCAGACTGCTTATACTATTTTAAAATGTTTTCCACTTTCTGTTTCATAGTCTTGCTAATTTAATATCTCTTTCAATAGAAGATAGCAATCTTATACAAACTTCGGCCAAACTTGACACTTTAGCTGGGGATAGTAATTCGTGTTGAAGTGTTGGATTTTGGTTGTGTCGAGTTATAGGCATAAGACTATATATGTCAAATTAACACAATTCATTTAATTAATCATGTCAAACCCCTCAATCATAACTTGCTAATTTCGTGTTAGGTTCGTCTCGAATTCGTTGGTTATGTAAAAAATTGACAGCTCTTATATCATGTGTTGGATTCGGGTTGTGTCCAAATATGAGTATAACACTATATAGATCAATCATAACCCGACCTATTTAACTAAACGTATCAAATTCCTCAACTCCAGTCACTTTGATATATGCTGTTCTTATCTAGTTAGAGTACTTTTTTTCTGAAGAATATCGGATACCAAAATGTTTTTCTTTTAAACTTTAATTATTCATATTTGGCCACCCTCCAAATTAAAGATATGTCATTTCTCATGTATTCTACTTTCTTATCAGTCATGTTTAGAAGGCATATATGATATAACTGTTTCCAGGATGTGTCATTATCTGAGGCCCTTTGTGGAGTTTGGAAAAAGAAAACTTTATTGCACTACAAAAAAGCGCCCTTTGGTAATTTCCCTCCAAACTTTCTGATCATCAGCTTTTCCAATTTCCCTCCACCCTCACTGTCTCTCTCTCTCTCTCGCTCTCATCAGCCATACCAAAATTCCCAATTCAGAACGCCACCATGGAGGAATTCCCATAGAATCAATGTCTGCATCACTTTTGTTCAATGCCTAGTTGGTTGATTGATTTACAATGTGTACAAGAGAGGGAATCGAAAGTGAAATTGAAAATGAACATGGACCCTGAATTGTAAACCTTTTTGGATTTACCTGCTTCAGACTTCACACGAGTAAGATTAAGGATATGTTTGGTACACGGAATGACTATTCCAAGGAATAGCTTTTATTAAGAATGTAATGAGTATAATGTATTAAACTTGAAATATCCATTCCGATGGCCATAAGGGAATGACTATTTCTTCAATTGAAAGAATAGTCATTCCTCTTAATTTAAGAGGAATAACTATTCACTCAATTAAAGGAATAACAATTCTACTATGGCCTTGAGAATGGTTATTACAATGTTAATTTACTACACTCCTTCCATTATTAATAAAGGTTATTCCAATGAATTGTCATTCCGCGTACCAAATATAACCTAAAGTTTGTTGAAGTATCTCATATTCTGAAAACCTTTTCTTAGTTTTTGTATTTGATAATGGTAATTAAGGCCGAGGATCCTTTTTGTCTAAAGTTATTTGTTTCAGGCACAAACAATTGCTTTTAGTTATCCTATTTTATTTAATTTTTCGATTTCTTTATTGCTTCTGCTTTGGAATGAAAATGTGGGTCTGTGGTTGAGCTGGACGTCTTGAATGTTGTTGAAAGCCTTGGTATTTCAATAGAGAAAATTTTACATTTGTTTGCTAAGCTCAAAGCTCTGTTTCTGCTTTCTCTGTTTTAGTTGTTCATGTGATTGTTTGTTTCAGTGAGTTAGACCAAGCTAGTGGTTAGAGATCTAAGCCTTTGAAAGCCCAGAAGCCCAGAAGCTCTCCTTTGGCTGGTCTATTTTCATTTATTATTTGTTTGTTTTCTTCAAAATGGTATTTCAGTTTGGACCTTCTATATATTCATTCTGACATGTTCTCATTCGGCTGTTAGTGCCATATATATTATTGAATTATTTGTTTATTCGTAAAGGTGCTTATGTAAACACTTCTATGTTGCAGCAAGGGAAAATTTCTGAGGCTGACAAAGCTATAAGAACTCTATTTGGAAAAGAAAGCGTTGCTGAGACCTGAAGCACGGTGGTTTGATCTGTTTAGAGCCGTTATTGGAAAGGTATATCTGAGGCAACTTTATTCCTTTAGTTCCTTTCCAGCTTACTTCTTCGTTGATAATTTATCTTTGGAGTATATTGAATGTTACTTTTTACTTTGCTTAATTTCTGGCCAGTTGTTTTTTGTTATAAGCAAGTTTGCTAAGAGATATACTAAAACAGTACCATTACTATAAAGTCCATTGCCTTAATATAACCGCTCATCTTATTCCTATTATTTGTAGTAGATGTAACTAAGCTCTCTGATGCAAAATGGTAAAGCACTTATATCCGTGACATTTTATGTCTTGCTGCAGTTGTTAGCGTTGGTGCTGCCACTTTTTCATGTTCCAACAGTTGGCTGGAATAAATGCTGTGGTATATTATTCAACTTCTGTGTTTCAGAGTGCTGGAATTGCCTCTGATATTGTAGCAAGTGCTCTTGTTGGGGCAGCTAATGTCTTTGGTTAGTTTTCTATTAACTTTCTTTATGGAACCAGGAAAATTTTGATCTCATATTGTGCCTATTATGTTTTATATGACTGATTTTTGGTCTTGCAGGAACAGTTGTTGCGTCCTCCTTGATGGACAAGCAAGGAAGGAGAAGTCTTCTAATGACAAGCTTTGGTGGAATGGCAGTGTCGTTTGGAGTGCTGATGTGCTTCTATCCTAACTTGGGTGTTTTCTGCTGTGGTATTGGGTGTTTTTGATAGCTGAGGAGCTTGTGGTGTTTAGTTCTCTGCTTTGAAGTGCTGTTTTACATAGCTTGTTTTTCAAATGATGTAAAAATGTTGCGTCGTTTGAAAAATAAGCTATGTAAAAATTTACATCGCTTGTAAAGTAAGCGATGTTAAACAAATTACAACACTTGCATAAGTGTTGTAATTTGTTTAACATAACCAAGTGATGAAAAATTGCATCGCTTATTGAGCAAGCAATGCAAATTTATTTTAACAACCATAGGTTTAATATCCTTTGCCGAACGATGTTAAACAAGCAATGATAACTTTTTAACTTCGCTTATAGCTCTATAAGCGATGCGATTTATCCCTACTTCTCCCTAAATCGTAGTATCTCTCCCTCCATGGCCACCACGCCGGTTTCTCTGCACCACCGCCTCTCGTCCTCCTTCCGGATCTGGCTTGGATTTTAGATCTAGCTTTTTTGAAGCTAGATCCGACATCCTCCGGCAACCCTACACACCAACGCGCCTCACCGCCTTATTCTCCAGCCTCCATGCTCCTCGTTGCCGCCTCCCGTGCCCCCGCACGGCAGTCACGCGTCGGCGCGTGGATTTCAAGCGCTCACGCGTGGACCTCTCGTGCCTGTGCGTCAACGCCGCCGCCTCCGCTGATAATGTTGTTCTTAGGGTTTGCTGCAGCTGTTGTGTTACGTTTGGCTGTTCCCCTTGGGGAACTTTGCCTCTATTAACGGCCCTTTGGGGCGGTATTGGTTCTCTTGATGGGCTGGGTCATTTTTTTGACCCATTCCCGATAGTTCTTGTAATTTATGCACTGTTTGTAGGTCGTTTTAGGACTACTGTTTGGGTTGCCCGCTCATTTCTGTTTCAGTTGTTGTAATTTCCTCTTTCCCTTCTCCTCTTTCTTGATTTTTTTTTTTTAAAAAAAAGCGATGCTAACCAACGGTTCACTCGTTCCTGCAAGTTTTAACCTGCCTCTAGTAACATGGTGGGTTTCCGTTCTCCGTAAACACGCAACTAAATGCCTTCTCCACTGGTAATGACTTTTCTTTTGTATTCTACCTTTGATTTTTCTTGGTTTCATGATTGCATGTTATTGATCGGAGGAATGCTTGGATTCCTAACTTTTAGTCCTCCTCGATTACTTTTTGATTTTTTACAATCCAAGCTGTCTGGCACCAAATTCGCTGGTTAACCCAAGGGTTGGGTTAACCGCCTTTTTTTTTTTTAAAAAAAAAAAAAAAATTTAAACACGCGCGAAGTAAAGCATATTCAGGGTTTCAAAAAATTTTCATATTTTCCTCTAAACTCTTCCTCTCCTTCTCTCCCCAACGCTGCTGCCATCCCCCACCAAGACTGCCGCCGCCCACCACCGGACCCGAACACGCTACCCACCAGCGCAACCGGCGATTCCCACCGAGTTTGAAGAAGGTAAGAGTAGATTTTTTTTATTTGTGATTTTTCTTTTTTGTTTTCTTTGGTAACGTATGGGTTTTGTTCTAATTTTTGTGATTTCCCGTACTGTTTTGACGAATTTGGATGATTATTTCAGAGGCAAGCTTTAACGTTTGTTTTTTTTTTTTTTTTGGTAAGTTCGAATGGGGGAAGTGAGTGGAGTTTTTTTTTTTTTTTTTCTCGGTGAGCTGATTTTTTTTTTTGGATGAGCTGTTTGTGTGATTCATTCCATTCAAAGATATAAAGTTGTATGATAAGAAAACTGTTGTTACTTGTTGCAGAAAATTTAAAGTAGCATTTTACAAACTGCTTTGACTATATTAAGATGAAAGAAAACTTCACGCAGGTTGTGTATGTCGACGTAGGCTATATGATTAGTTCTATGATTATGAGTTGGACTGGGCTCCATCGTGCTGTGTGTGGTTTCATTGGTGTTACTGCTATCTACATTTCCTCATGTCGATGAAATCGTCCTAAGAGGTTTAAGAGAGATTTTGTTTTCTTGGTCATTGGTGTTTCGGTTTTTGCATTTCATATGTTTGATGAAATTTCCTAGAGAAAGAACTAATCAAATTTTGGTGCAATTTACTATAATTTGTCATTTGGAATCTTGTCCTTCAACTTAAACACTTTTAACCGTGTATTCTCCTGATTTAGTCCGGTTGTTTGATTTTAAAATTGTTGACGGGTGGACGTTTGGTGTGTCACCAGGGACAAATCCTCATGCTACTATATTGATGCTTGGACGAAGTTGTCTAATTAGTTGGTTTATTTTGGCAGATACTTTGGATTGAAGATACTCAGAGAGCAGATGAGATAAAAATGATCATCGGCCATTTTGGGCTGCAAGGACCTATAGCTGACTGTGCTGCTAGTATGCTATCTTGCTAGCTAGTCCCGTCGTTTTGGGTTTTACTTTGTCAAGTGCTGCTGTATTTCCATATACATGCAGATTGCACACCTGATGGCTCTCTCAGGAGTAGTGGTTTGTTATTATTATTTTTTTTTGTTCATTCAAAATGTACTGTATCATAAGAAAATGTTGTCACAAAAGCTGAATGGCATGCTTGAACAGCTTTAACAGAATAAAATTCAAAACAGAATGTGTACAGTTTACTTCTCATATTGCTTCCACTTGTCAAATTCATCTATGCTTTAAACTTTTTCTATTCCTTATCTATTCCATTTGTTTCTTATTGATTTCCATGTCTGCATATAATTCAGGATATGACCCAGTCAACGCCGACCCAGGAATTGGTTGCTAGGGATCTTCATGTTTATGCATGGCATTTTAAGCAAATTTTTAGAGGTTACTAATTTCATCTGCTTATTACTCTTGTCCTTGTGATTGTGATTTCGTTCTATTGATCTTGGAAGAGAAGGGTTTTAAATGTTAAATTTATCCATAGTGTGTTAGACATGCTATTTGAAAAAAATCAAACAAGATAATCTTTTTCCACTCATATTTCTTCTACTGTGATTCAATCGACAAGTCAACCACGGAGACACTTGCTTACGACAGGATGGAGTGTTTTTGTGACATCTAAGAGATTAGTTGTTGGGGATACCTTTGTTTTTCTAAGGTATATGCTTGCTTTTTTTCATCTTGTCTCATTTGATCTATATTATTTCTGGTGCATTCTATTCTTCTTGTTAGTTATATATTCCATTAGTAAAAAACTTTAATTCATTAATGAATTGCTTTTCTAGGGGAGAAAATGGGGAGTTGCACGTAGAACAGGGCAGCATGCCATCGTCTGTGATTTCGAGTCAGAGCATGCACTTAGGAGTGCTTGCAACTGCATCTCATGTTCCTTCTTTCATGCAAACTGGAAAAAGACTACTTCTGTCGAATAATTAATTATTGTATCTTATCATTGATTTATTTGCTTTGGTTAAAATGATCAGGACGAGCCAGTTCATAATAAGCTTGAATAAGTATTTGGCGGCTGTTAAAGTTCGGAGTTAGCATGAGATTTATGATGAGTTTTGAGGGGGGGGATTCTCCGGAGAGAAGGTAATAAAATCCTAGTACATTACTGCTATTAGTTTGTTCGTTGTCTGAGTTTTCTTATAAGGATTCTCCTCACTGGCCAAGTTCAAGATGGCGATCACTAAAAGTAATTTCTTTATTCCCTTCTTCCTCATTGTTTCAATTAATATGGCAATCAAATTTCATTGTTGTTTTCTTCATTTTATTAGGTTCAATGGGATGATCCTGCATCTATTCCAAGACCTGATAGGGTTTCACTGTGGGAGATAGAGTCCTTTGTGACCTCTATACCTGCAAGCCTGGCTCAACCTGCTGTGGCAAAGAACAAAAGACCCCGAACACCCATTGAAATTCCAAGTCTTGGTGAGATCATTTTTTTTTTCTTCTCACCCATTTTCCTTTTGTACTAGATGAATCGGTTACGTTCTAAAATTCCTCTTCTTTTTTCTCTCAATCTCAACCAAGGTGCTGAATGAGATATTTTGGAACTTTGATAAAATCTATTCAAGAGTTTATGGCTCCCTCTGCTAATTTCTGAAAATCTACTTTTTTGTGTTTGTTCTTCAAAAATGCAAAAGGTTCAAATGCAGGGAGGTTGCTGTTGGTCGGGCTGTGGACTTAACCATGTTGAGAGGATATGAACAGCTAATAGACGAACTTGAGGAGATGTTTGACATCAAGGGACAGCTTCACCCTCGTGACAAGTGGGAAATCGTTTATACCGATGATGAAGGAGATATGATGCTTGTGAGCGACTTTCCATGGCAGTAAGTTCTCTTCAGTACTATCTATCTCAAAATAGAATATGATTCTTACTCAAACACTATTTGGAAGTTTCTATATGACATGTTCCTCAGTTTAGTGATTTATATTCTGTGTTATTGCCTTGCAGTGAACTCTATAACATGGTGAGAAGAATCTGAAAGAAAACAAAATAGCAGAATAAATTAAAGGAAAAGCAAAATAATAAATGAGAGATAAGAGACGAGATTTACGTGGTTTGGTTTATGACCTACGTCCATAAGATAAAGCCCAAAATGTTACATGAAACTCTTATTCACTTGATGATTTTACAATACAAAAAGTTTTATTTATAGAGCTTACATATGATTTGAATCTAATATAATCACAATCAAATCCTTTAATTTAAAGTGATTGAATCTAATCAAATCCTTAACTTTAAGGTAATCTAATCTTCATCAAATTCCTAACTTCAGGGTAATCCAATATACTCTAATATCTCCCCTCAAACTCAAGGTGGAAGGATTTTGAAAGCTTGAGTTTGAAACAATTTTTTTTTTTTTTTTGGCAAGTAGTGACAGAGGTTGAAAAGTTGATGACCGGCGATGATAACTGGAGTTGGGCCTTTAACAACAATAGGCCGAGAATATTCAAAATAAGGCCAATTATGGGCCAATGAGAGCAAACAAACGGCTGAAATAGACCAACTCTTGGGTCTTAAATGGGTCTAGGTTTTAAATGATATCACAAAGGCCAACAAAAAAATGGACCAACAAAGGGCCAAAATATAGGTCTAGGTCAACAACAGGACCAACAATAGACCAAATAACCTGGCCAACAAAGGGCCAAAAAAGTCGTCAACAAATGACCTAAAATAATGTGGGCAACTTAGCCTCTTTCTTTTCTTTTCTTTTCTGTTTTTTTTTTTTTTTCATAAAGAAATTTTTCTTTCCCATAGCAAGAGTACGAAGATCAAGTTGAAAAAACTATGAAACATCCCAATGTATATTACTTAAATGCGACAACAGGCTGTGCGACTGCTATCGGAGGTGATCATGACCGCAGGCGATCGATGATAGTGATGGAAGATTGGAAGTCTTGGTGAGTGGGACTGACATTCATGTGGATAGTAGGGCCTGCTGCATAATTTTGGACGGGGGGGTGGGCGTGGTGGGTAAGGTGGGCGATGGATGGCGCCTTGGTTTCTTGTGATTGTAAATACATGTGTTTTGGGAACTAATCTTCCTCTTTGCGTGGAGTGGAAATTGGCCACGTCCGGTTACTCTATTAGCTTTGTCTTTTTTGGTCCTTTTCTTTCTTCTCTAATGGTACAAAAAAAAGCGGAATCAATCAACACAATAGAGAAAGAACAAATGAAAGAAAGGACAACAGAAGGAAGAAAAACAGGGGATGCCCTAAGGATGGTAAAGGTCACTGATAGGGACAACAACAATAGCAGAAGAAGGGATAAAATGAGAATGCTTCATTCTTGCCTAATATGTATTATGTGCCAGGCTAGTTTGCACTACGATGAACTTAGCGAAATGATGAGAGTGAGATAAGATTCAAAAGCCGGCGGGTTTATGTCAAACAGATTCAAACATGCAATCAACTGAGATATTCTTATTAGTGAAAAAAGAAACAAGTTGTAGTGAGTCATCCTAAAAAAAGCAAATTATTAAGACTCTCCACTAGTGCATGATATCTAATAGCAATCAGAATTGTTTGTATTAGCTCAAATGATGTAATAAAATAAGCTGATTGATAGCCCCAGCTTGCTTGTCTCTAATTGGGTAGTGAAGTAAAGAGACTTCTTGCTTATTCTTGTTTGTGGGGCTCTCATGAGCTGGATAGAACCTGTTGAGGGCATTAATTTAAGCCTTCCTGTTGGCCTAAGAGCACAGTTCTACTTTCTCTTCTGGCCCCGACTCATTACTCACTCATTGCTAGTAATTTTTTATGTTATGTTTCTGCACTTAATATATAGATGGGACAGTTTGCGACCTTGTTTACACTTCTAGCTTTTTAGGAGTTTAATTTAGCATTCATAGGTGGAAATTCAAAGTGAAAGAGAGTGAGAGAGATTAGCTGGTTAATACATAAGTGAGTGTTTATTATGTTTTTTTTTTATAAATTGATATAGCAGTTCAATCACTAAATAATTATATTTATGTGACGTGGCAAACAATATGAAACGTACCTTTACAAGAGGAATAACCTAGTTTGCAAATGTATAGTTTATCACATTGAAATTTGCTTACCATAGTTTATTGTTAAATCACTATTTATTTCCTAAAAGGGTAAACTATAGAGTTAGGATTAGAACTCATGACCTTTATTATAGTATCATATTAAAGCATCACTTATACTAAAAACTTAGGCTCATAAGATACGAGCTAGGGGTCTTTGAGTTTGGAGTTCCATCACCCATGTTTGTGCCGCTAACAGCTACAGTAATCATCAACTTGGTCTCATTTGTTTGGGAGCTTTTACTGGTTTTCAGAGGTAGCAAATTGGAGGGACTGTTTCTGCAGAGGTTCATAGCAGGTTTTGTAGTGGTTAACTCCTGGTCAATTTACAAAGCTATCGTGTTGAGAAGTGATGAAGGATGGATGCCTGTAAGAACTGCCACAATTTCAACATTTTTGGCATGCGGTCTTGTTGCTGCAGCTTCTTTTATTCTTAGGGACTGAAATTATGAACTTCACTTTTCTCCTTCTCTATACTACGTTAATTGTTACTATTCATTGAGTAAAAAATTTTGGTATTTGTACGTACATATGCATTAGTGAATTACGATGGTAAGGAAAAAAAAATGCTTTCAACTTAATGTTATTGTTGGAATATTAATTAAATGTTTAAATTCATCTTTTCTAACCAGTTTAAGTTTTTAGGATAACTGAAGATTAAATGTTTGTTATTTTAGGATAAATTTAAAATTTTACAAAAGAAAAAATAGCTCGCATCCAATGAGTAATTATTCGGTGCTCTCTTCTCATGTAACAAAAGATTCTGCGTATAAAATTTGAGATGAACCCACGATTCATGCAAATGTAGAATATTCAATGTTTTGATTATTTTTGTTAAAGACTTCCTCAAATTTAATGAATTCCCTCAACCTCCTGCCAATATTTTGACTTAATATTAACACGTACCCGTAATTTTGTTAACATTTCAATGAAAGTATTAATTCCAACAATTTTTGTAAACTTATGTATCTACAACCATGTCCATTTAATTAGCATTCCCTACATGCAACTCATTGAATCTTTTAAAAGAATTTCATGCTTTTTTTTTTCCTGCATGTTTTTGAACTTGGAAAGCTCCACAGTCCACAGTCAAGGAATTAGTTTTGCATTTTACGCATACATACAATTGCAGTAAAGATTCAACAAAAAGCTACCAATTGAGAGGAGTATCTAAAATGATATATGTTCGGGGATTTTCTTTTCTATTACGGGTCTTCAGGAGAAAGGGGAGCACAAGTCTTCAAGTTAGAGCCTGGCCTATCATTTAATTGGAGGAAATTTTATTCAATCCACTATAATAAATGACATGTGTCCTCTAACATGTGAGAGGCACATGTTTTCTTTTAACATTTTTTAATAGCCATTAACTTTGTTTTCTTTAATATTTTTAATAGCCATCAACTCCCCTTCTACTAACTTAGGAACCTAAACATTTTAAAAGACATTTGTTATTCATTAGAGTGGGTTGAATGAAATTTCCTCCAAACTGGCTTGGAGGAAATTTCTGTCCCATTTAAATTGTGAACAAACAAAATTAAAGAATTATTAAGAGAGATAAGTCAAACTTAGTCATCTTTTAACAAACACACTGCTTACTGTTAGAATATATTCAGAATATATTCTGATATTTATCGTATTTTCCTGATTTTCTGTAATTATTTAGTTTACCGTATTTCCTTGTATAGGTTGATTTTATTCTGTAATATTGTCGATTAATTCCTTGATTGTATTTCCTAGTTTAACTGGCCTTATTCAACTATAAATAGGCCCCTTTGTATACAGTTTTATTCACATCAGAAATACAAGTTTGTGTTTCACAATATTTTTTGTTGTCTATTTCTTCATGGTATCAAAGCTACCGATTTTCTGGTGCCTCTTTGTATTTTTTTTTTTAAGAATTTGTTCGTGCAATTTTATTTTTTCCCTTTGAGCGTTTTTTTCGTTTTTGGTGTTTTTCTCTGCTATAGCAGTACACCAAATGCTTCATTGTGGTTATTTCTGCACGAGTCTGTAATTTGGAGTTTA
The DNA here is from genome assembly GCA_900184695.1 of Betula pendula. NCBI lineage: Eukaryota > Viridiplantae > Streptophyta > Magnoliopsida > Fagales > Betulaceae > Betula > Betula pendula. The sequence continues at coordinate 21,071 of FXXK01002470.1, read as the reverse complement.
TCTGCTGCCGCCACGCGCCGCCTGAAGTCTCTGTCGACAGCCACACGCGCCCACGCGCCGCCTCCATCCAACAAATTGATCCCTCAAATCAAATTGTCGGCCTAAAATCGGAGTTTCTGTGCAAAAACAGTTCCTGAAATCCACCGGACGCGCCCTCACGCGCCACCTATAGATCCAGATCTCTGCCATCTTCCTCCACGCGCCGTCACCGTCCTCTGCGCGTGAGATCCACGCGCCTTACAGTATTCCTACGCTGGTCTGTGCCGCACCAGATTGCTGCCCACGCGTGCACCTACATCCGCGGGCGAACCAGATCACTGCCCGCAGCTGCACCTACACCTGCGCCGCACTCAATCTCTGCCACGCGTGCACCTGCACCTTGCCGCACCGAATCGCTGCCCGCAGGGTCTACCGTAGCTCCTGGGCGCGCGCCACACCAGATTGCCGGCCCGAGGCTGCACCTGCACCTGCGCCACACTGATTAATTACCCACAGGTCATTTTTTAATATTTTTCCGGAAAAAGAAAAAGGCAAATGTCTTCCAATCTTGATAATATTGTCCGCCCTATTGACAATATTTTAGATGGTTCCAATTATAATATGTGGGCACAAAATATGGAAGTTTTTTTGAGAGGCAGAAAATTATGGCGCTATGTTTCTGAAGAAATTGCTGCACCAAAGCCACTTGAAGGTGAGAAGGAAGACAAATTTCTCAATCGTCTTGAAGATTGAGACAATACACACTATAAGATTATCTCTTGGTTCATCAACACTTCAGTTCCTTCTATTCACAGTCTACTTCCCAAGCTTGGGAATGCAAAGGCTGCCTGGGATTTTCTAGCACAACGATATGATTGTACCCATGATGCTTCACTACAATTTCAACTTGAAACTAAACTCTATCAAATCCGTCAGGAACCAGGTCAGTCTATTGCTGATTTTTATTCTCAAGTTAATAATCTTTGGGAACAATTATCCGCTGCTGATCCTCAACTGAAGTGTTCTGAAGATATGAACTTATTCACTAGCTATCGGGATCGTCGGAAGTTTATGCATTTCTTGATGGCTCTTCGTGCGGATTTTGAACCCACTCGGGCTTCTCTCTTACACCGCAATCCTCTTCCCACACTGAATGCAGCTGTAGCAGAACTTATTTCTGAAGAGACTCGTCGTTCTACTATGCAAATGCAATCTCCGGATATGGTTGTAGCTGCTGCACCTCCGAGTGCTCCAAAATTTTCTCATGGACGATCTACATCTCAATCATCTTTCAAAAAGCTACAGTGCAACTTTTGCAAAAAGTATGGTCACTCTGTCTCATTGCTACCAGCTCAAGAATCGAAATCAGTCACGGGCTCCTTTCCAACAGGTAGCTGCAGTTGCTTCATCTGGTTCATCTGCACATGAGTCTTGTTCAGAAAGTTCATCTCAATCCCCTGCCCTCACTGCAGCTGATGTTGAGGCATTAGTTCACCAGGTTTTGTCTCGTACTTCTACAGCCTTATCTGTCACCTCAGGTAAACACTCATGGTATATGGACTCTGCTTGTTGTAATCATATGACCCCTGATCCCACTTTATTTTCTAAAAAATCTGCCCTGTCTCCCAATCCTCTTATTTATACAGCTGATGGTTCTCAATTACCTGTTAGTCACACCGGTTCTATTTCTTAGTCTAATCTATCTGTTGATAACACATATCTAGTTCCCAACTTGTCCTTAAATCTCCTTTCAGTTGGCAACCTTTGTGAACTAGGTTTGGAGTTACTATTTTCTAACAGGGGTGTTAATGTGCAAGATCCCCCGACGGGTCAGTTAATTGGGACCGGCCATAAGATTGGACGTCTCTTTGAGCTTTCGTTTCTGCAGACTCCTCCTCACTTATCAACTCCTATCACTGCTGTCACTTCCTCCTCCAGCTTATGGCATTCTCGTTTGGGTCATGCATCTCTACCACGAGTCCATCTTTTAGCATCTCAAGGTCATTTAGGATCAGTTGATTCAAAATCGTTTGATTGTGTTTCTTGTCAGCTTGGAAAACAAACACATTTATCTTTTAATAAAAGTGCGTCTTTGTCTTCTGCTCCTTTTGATTTGGTTCATTCTGATATTTGGGGTCCTGCCCCTGTTCTCACTGAGGGGGGATCTCGTTATTTTGTTGTTTTTATTGATGATTATTCTCGTTATACTTGGATATATTTATTACAGCATCGTTCTGAACTCACTTAGGTTTATCAAAATTTTCATAAAATGGTACAAACCCAATTTTCTCGTACCATCAAAATTTTTCGTTCAGATAATGCTATGGAATATAACGAGAAATCTTTTCTGAATTTTTTAAAACAACATGGAACCATTTCTCATCGTTCTTGCCCTTACACTTCTCAGCAAAATGGGCGTGCAGAACGCAAACATCGTCACATTTTAGACACTATAAGAGCTTTACTCCTTTCTGCCTCACTCCCTGAACGTTTTTGGGGTGAAGCTGCTCTTATTGCTGTTTACACAATCAATCGTGTTCTTTCACCCACTATTCACAATCAAACTCCTTATGAGCGCTTATATGGTAGCACACCTAACTACTCCTTGCTTAGAGTTTTTGGTTGTATTTGTTTTGTCACTCTTCCTGCGCATGAACGTACCAAACTTGAATCACGCTCCCGCTTGTGTTGTTTTCTTGGTTATGGCATCAGTCAAAAGGGTTATCGCTGCTATGACCCCATCACCCGACGCCTTCGGATCTCTCGTCATGTGGAGTTCTGGGAACATAAAATGTTTACCAGCCAAAATCAATTTTCGCATTCCTCCTCCACTTATTCACCTGTTTTCACTGACCCTTCAATTGCCTTATTACTTGAATCTTCTGTAGAGACATTAAGCTCATTAGACGAACCTTCTCCGGCTACTCCCAATTTGTCTAATTCGACTGATGATCATCCTGCTACATCACACATCCCAGAGTCTTCACAAGAACCTCGTCGCTCCAATAGGGTAAGAGCACCTCTTGCTCATCTCCATGATTATCATTGTTTTTCTGCTCTTGCTACACTTCACGAACCTCACTCTTATCGTGAGGCTAGTGCTGACCCTCTTTGGCAGAAAGCTATGTTTGATGAACTAGATGCTCTTTCTCAAACTCATACATGGGACCTGGTGGATTTGCCTCTTGGAAAGTCTGCAGTGGGATGTAAGTGGGTTTATAAGATCAAGACTCGTGCAGATGGCTCTGTAGAACGATATAAGGCTCGCCTTGTTGCGAAAGGATTTGCTCAGGAGTATGGTATTGACTACGAGGAGACTTTTGCCCCTGTTGCCAGACTAACCTCTGTTAGATCATTGCTTGCAGTTGCTGCTGTGCGCCATTGACAGTTATTTCAGATGGATGTTAAAAATGCATTCCTCAATGGTGATCTTGAGGAAGAAGTCTATATGCATCCTCCACCTGGCTTTCATCATCCGCCACACAAGGTTTGCCGACTTCGTCGAGCACTTTATGGTCTTAAGCAGGCTCCTCGTGCTTGGTTCGCTAAGTTCAGTTCTGTGGTTGCTCAATAAGGCTTTGTTTCTAGTTCATATGACTCAGCTCTCTTTCTCCGGACTACTAATGTCGGTATTATTCTTATTCTTCTCTATGTAGATGATATGATCATTACTGGTGATGACATTTCAGGCATCCGCAGTCTCCAATCTTTTCTTAGCCAGAATTTTGAGATGAAAGACTTGGGGAAACTTAGCTACTTTCTTGGACTAGAGGTTACTTCAAGTGCTAATGGTTATTCTCTTTCTCAAGCCAAATATGCGTCTGATCTACTTTCTCGAGCGGGTTTGACAGATTGTAAAACAGCGAGCAGTCCTCTTGAGACCAATGTCAAGCTTCTAGCTTCGGATGGTGAGCCTTTACCCGATGCTACTCTCTACAGGCAGTTGGTTGGTAGTCTCATTTATCTCACCGTCACACGACCTGATCTTGCATATGCTGTTCATTTGGTAAGTCAATTTATGAGTGCACCTCGATCCACTCATTATGCTGCTGTTCTCCGCATTTTGCGCTATGTCAAGGGCACTCTATTTCATGGGCTTCACTTCTCCTCCCAGTCATCTCTTGAGCCCCGGGCTTACTCTGATGCTGATTGGGCTGGTGATCCCACTGATCGCCGATCCACCACTGGATATTGTTTCTTACTCGGAACTTCTTTGATTTCTTGGCGTAGTAAGAAACAATCTGTTGTTGCTCGCTCCAGTACTGAGGCTGAGTATCGTGCCCTTGCTGATACTACATCTGAACTCCTCTGGTTACGCTGGCTTTTGTCTGACATGGGTGTTCCTCAGTCTACTAGTTCTCTTCTTCATTGTGACAATCAGAGTGCCATACAGATTGCTCATAATGATGTTTTTCATGAGCGCACCAAACATATCGAGATTGATTGTCATTTTGTCAGGCATCATCTTCAGGACGGTACTTTGCAACTCCATTCCGTCTCCTCCGAAGATCAATTGGCTGATATCTTTACAAAATCTCATCTGCTGGGACGGCTCAATAATCTTGTTTCCAAACTCAAGCTGGCTTCGCCCTCTAAAGTTTGAGGGAGGGTGTTAGAATATATTCAGAATATATTATGATATTTATCGTATTTTCCTGATTTTCTGTAATTATTTAGTTTACTGTATTTCCTTGTATAGGTTGATTTTATTCTGTAATATTGTCAATTAATTCCTTGATTGTATTCCTAGTTTAACTGGCCTTATTCAACTATAAATAGGCCCCTTTGTATACAGTTTTATTCACATCAGAAATACAAGTTTGTGTTTCATAATATTTTCTGTTGTCTATTTCTTCATGTTGGAAGTCCCACATTGCTAGAGAAACTAGTCAATGTGCTCCTTATAAGGTTGTGGCATCCCTCACTCCTCAAGACGTCTTTTGGAGTTGAGTTAGGCCCACCTTTCACATATTGTGTGAATTCTAATAAATATTGGGAAAAGAAGTGTAATGATGCCAATGTTTGGCTATACAACATTAATGAACAGTATGCATACCGTCTCACTATGGATGGAGAAATTAAAATCAAACTTTCGATTTCAGCAAACAAGTGTGCATGTATATATGTGAATTGAAGTATTACATAAACGCCATTTGAAAAAAAAACAATGATCACTCAGTGGGACAACAAGAATCAGAAGGCCTTGTATTATTTCACAACTACTACAGAACTTAAATTTTTTGGATGAACAAGTATTGAATTAAAATAAACAACGTACAAAGAGGGAGACCATCAGCAAAGACCACCTAGAAAGAAACACCCAAAAAACCAAACTGCCCAGCTGATTATTCACTAAGTTCACGTCCTCCGTTCACTAAGAATCCACAAACAATCAGGGAAGTAAGGTCTAGGAGGGTGGACAATGAATTTGCATTCACTACATTCTAGGGCCACATCATCTAAATATTGGTCACAGCCATGACATCTGAGCCATTTTCTAGTGTTTTGGACAAATGTGAGAGGGTGCAGGTGATATTCACTTGTGTAGGTACTTCCAATCATCATGGATGAATAGTTTCCAAGAACACATTCGGGGTGAGCAGGGAAGTCGCATTTTTCACAGTAATAGAACCAGTGCTTCTGGTCTCTTTCTTTTTCGCAAATTAGACAATAATATTCATCATAATCGTGTTCAGCAGCGTAGGTGAGCTTGAGGAGGTGTGTATCATATTTATGCTTCGTCGCTACCAGTGGAAGATTTGCACATCTAATTCCCAAGATGAAATCGCAACCGGTGCATACGAATACATAGTCTGTGTTGTCCTTAGCACAAGCTTTGCATTCTCTATTCTTAGAATCTAGAGCAAAATAAAAGAGATGCTGATGACCTTCGTGTTTAAGGGTTTCCGGAATTGAATCGCATTGAACATCTAATTGCACAGTCCAAAAACACTCGTCACATTTGTAGGTGAAGCCACGATAATGGCGAGAACAAATATCACAAAAGGACACGCCACTCTTGGTAGGTGGCCTAGGGAGGAGGGTGAGCGAGTGAAATTCGTGAAGTCGGTGTTGCTCAATTCTTGTGGGAAGTTCAGCACATCGAGTATGAAGAAAAAATTTGCATTGCGAACAGCTGTAAAATGGAATCGAAATTATGAATTCCATACACCCCTCACAAAGCTTATCATCCTTGACCTCATCATTGCAGAGGATTAACTTATGTTGTTGATGACTGAAGTGTTGGATCTCCCCAAAGTGAGGTCCTTCGTCCTCTGCTTGATTGAGTGCCTTGATCAAATGAGTTGCACGGCCAATGGATTCGTTAGGCACCGACTGATCACTAGTTGCAGGCAACTCTCCGTACTCATACCTAAAACGTCTTAGGCATTCCGTGTGGAGAATATAACTACATTCCTCCTGACAATAGTAAGCTGCATACTCTTTATTCACCTCGTCACCGCAGAATCTACAGAACATGTCGTCACGCTTCTTGATTTCGTGAGTAGAATAGATGAGGTTGAGGAAGTGATTGTGTAGCATAATTTTGACGGTGCGTGGAATTTGAGCACATCTATAGTGAACCAAGAGTTGGCAGATATTGCATACTTTGTAGGGAAGGTTCGTGAATTCTTCTCCACAAGCTTCGCAATTGAATTGCACCCGCTTCCAGATGGTGAAGAATTCGTGTTGGTGACAGTCATTAGGATTAATGGGCAAGCGGTAATTATTAGCACATTTGATGTCGATTTGGAATCTGCACGAATGACAATAGTAAAAGAAAGAGCGATCGTGAGAGATACCACAAGCATCACAACGTTGATTATACCGCCACCAGAGAGAAAGGGGATGGTCAGGGTGCAGAGGGTGATTTATCTCCAGAGATAGCTCCGCACATGATTTATGAATGAAGAAGCTGCATTCGGAGACGGAACATTTGTAGGCGGGACCCATTAATACTGGATCGTCGCACCCGGAGCAAACAACTTGCTTGTTGCCATCATTTTCCAGCTTTTCTGTGAAGTCCAAGCAATGATTCTTGCTGGATGCAGGGTACCAGTGAACGGGGCGGTTACCACATTCGACGCAATTGTGGAGGGAACCCCATATTGGTTTCTTGCACCGCCGCCACGAGCAAAGAACTTTCTTCTCACCATCTTTTTTCAGCTCTTCTCTGTAGATCAAGTGGTGCCAAGGATAGACACCATCGTTATGAAAGCAGTCCTCCTCGTGGTCCATCTCTCTCTGAATCAAGATATATCTGTGGATATATGATCTCTTATTAGTTGGAATTGAGATTGGGGATAAGTTTAAGATAAGATGATTGATAGGGTGTTTATTTGCTACAACCCAACCCCTGGTGGGTGGGTCCCACCTGTTTGCTATTCAATTTAATTTCACGCAAAGCGAATAAAGATTGACTTGGCTTGCACTCAGCGAATACTAAAATGCTAATAAAATTAAGTTGTCTTGGCTTGAACTTAGAGGGCACTCAGCGAATATTCTTCTTATGAATATTCTTCTTCTAGAATTAGTGAATTACTTTTCTTTTTGTTGGGTGGCAGACAAAAAATTCCAGAGTAACCTTAACGTGTAAACTTACGTACGCATCAGGTTGTCTTGATAAATTTTGAAGCTTGAGGTAAT
>FXXK01002470.1:0-12518 GCA_900184695.1 Betula pendula | reverse complement strand
CCAAACAGTTGGAACCCACCACATTGTAGAAAATATAATAAATACAAAAATAATGCTATATACTACATTTGACGATGCTGAATAATTGTAAAAAAAAAAAAAAAATTGTTTGCTATTCCATTTCACGAGACAAAGTCAGATTTATTGATGAAATTACTAAAAGGCCAGTCTGGGGGCAATGAAAAAAACTGGATCCATAGTTATCTTCCCTCTCACTCCCTATACTACCCTTCCGTTCCAATAGTATTATTTAGATTTTATTTTGAAAATAGTTTTAGAATTTAGAAGGGAGTAATGTTATATGTAAGACGCATGTTTCCCTTTTATTCATCAAAAGTGATATAATTTTTAAAATTACCATTAGATTTAAAATGTTTTCCTATTGAATTTTGATCCAATAGTAATTTTAAAAACTATATCACTTTTAAGGATAAAAAAGAGACATGAGTCTTATATATATCATTACTTTTTAGAGGGCAATTGGTACCCAAAAGAATTATCTTACCATACACAAAAGTTAAAAGGCGGAATAATGATATATCTAAATCAAACCGAAGAGGCAAGCAAGGTTGAGCAAAAGTTGTGTTAGAGTCCAATAAAGAGTAGATCTCTAATAAGGAAGTTTGATTCTGATTCTTCTTAGTAGAGTTAGAGTATTGGTCTAGAGCTAATAGAGTCAGTCCTAGTCCTAGTAGGCCACCCAGATAATTTAGAGTCTTAGTTTAATTCCTATTTCTTTTTTCTATGAAACTATTCTTGTATTTAAAGGAAAAATTATCAATGAAGAAGTAGGTTGAAGTTGATTATTGTCTTCAAACCTTATGTGTCAAAAGGTCTAAGTTCCCTCTACAAACTTACTCAATTAATTATGTGTTCTCTTAATGCTGTTATGATAAAGATATTCTCCTTGTGAACACCAAAATGTGATAAATTTTCTTCTAGACTTACTTTTCTTTTTGTTGGGGGGCAAACAAAATATGACAAAGTAAATATAGGAAAAGCAAAAGCAAGCTTAGAGTTGTTATTGTACACAAAGAATATCGAATTTTAGTTTGAGTGTGAAGTCGAGTAATGCGGCATGTGATAAAAAGCAAGAGAAATGGTGCAAAGTAAATTTGAACGGTGAATCCTGACGAAAATGAGTTAAGTGATAAACATTAGAAGTTTAAGGTACTAAAGTGAGAATTTTTAAGGATTAGGAAATGCATGTCAAAAAATGCTAAAGGTTCATAAGGGCTATCTGAAGTTTTCCCTAAAATCATTACAAAAAACTCAATCACAAAACACTTTTAAATACACAAATCAATTTCATCTTTATGTCATATTAAACATTTTTATGTCATAATAAAATTTAGAGGGCAATTTGACCCAAAAAAAATTTATCATCCTAATATGTGAGCCAAACTTACGAATACACAAAAGTTGAAAGCAAAGCGAATAAAGATACATGGTTATACTTATAAATCAAACCCAAAGAGGCAAGCAAAAGATTGACTTGGCTTGCACTCAGCGAATACTAAGATGCTAATTAAGAAAATTAACTTGTCTTGGCTTCAACTCATTGAAGAAAAAGATAAAAAAATTTTAAAAAATGTCCATTATGAAAAAAATGAATTTTTAAAAATATGATCAATAAAAAATGACAAATTTTAAAAAATATAATTGTTCAAAAATGATAAGGTTTTAAAAATATGATTGTTAGAGAAAAAATAAAGAAAGAATAAAAAATGAATAGATAATGAATATTTAAATGAAATAGTAAAAGATATTAGTTAAAATGCTGAGCCGGATGTAGGTTTTTTTGAAAAATTGTTAGCTAAATTGAAAAAAGTGATGTTTTAGCTAAAATTTAGCCAAACATTTGTTGAGCTCAATGTGAGTGCTCTTACTTTTCTTTTTTGTTGGGGGACAAACAAAATATTATAAAGTAAATCAAGGAAAAGCAAAAGCAAGCTTAGAGTTGTTATTGTACACAAAGAATATCGAAGTTTAGTTTGAGTGTAACGCGGCATGTGATAAAACGCAGGAGAGACAATGCAAAGGAAATGTAGATGCTTTCCTGAACCTTAACGTGTAAACCATTTCAACTTTTTATTTTTCATTTTCTTTTGCTTCTTAAAATCCCTTTCCCACCATGTGGTTGTTCAGTGGCTTCAATGTAATTTTTAAGTAGTTAGGCATGTATTAGGGTGCGAGTTCGACTTTTGAAATGAAAATCATCAATCCTATTAGTATTAACCGCCTTTAGTCCAATCCCACTGATGCTATGATGAAGTTGGGTCATGTTATGGTTCATTCGGACTTGAGGTAGCACCTACGGTTCTCACCGTCTAGACTCCTCCTATACGACTCCTATTGGACAGGTGCTATTATGGTTACGCCCAACTAGAATAATTACAATTGGTCTCTCTCGCCTGCCTTTTTTATTAGAAAAATAAAAAATCTCATTTCTCACCCATCCAGCGTCGTATGCAACTGATAATATAATGTTCACAACAATGCACATCTTCACTCTGTGAGTACTGACTGCAACAAAAGATGTCATTATGTTAATATACATGGATTACTAATACGATCCTATGGCCACTTCTTATTACCATGATGACGTGCATGTAATTGTTAACGTTTATGGTTCAGGTTTGCAAACATAAACATTCCCAAATTATCACTCCAAAATATAGATATATTTTACTTATTCGCATACTATCTTAAGAGTCCACTTGGGCTTAGTTCACGTCATGCCTCATTTGCCTTTAGGTCCAACAAGGCCCGTTTACCTTTCGATGTTTATTGGTGAAGACTAGTGATTATTGCATGAATTTATATTAATTCTAATTAAAAACTAGCTGAAGTTGAGGCATGCTGTGGTCTGAGACAGGACAACTTTGTAAGTTTCATTTCTTGATGATTAGAGTATTTAATTGGGATATGTCCAACGATAAAAACCCAAATTTTCATGTTGCTACTTGCTAAAGGTTGTCAATTATTTGTCTTATTGTCAAAAAAAAAAAAATTAAAAATTATTTTGTTCTTGTAGCCATCAAGCTGGTAACCTTTTACCTTTGAGTAATGCTATACACATTCCCACTCCTAGATGCTTTTAAAATTATTATTAAAATTGTGATGAATTACTATTAGACTAATGATAATTTTAAAAGCTACATTTGAGAATATAAGAGTAAGAACATATGTAGCATTTCTCTTTACCTTTATCTTTTAATTGCCCTCTCTTTTCATAAGTTCTTTTAAATATATACCACCTAATAATAATGAATTTTTGTATACCCATTCAGTACAAAAATCATAGCTCTTGGTTTGATGGGCTAGCAAGCCCATATATATATACCCATTTAGTTATTAATTTTATTTAATTGGGAGAATTTCATCGACTAAAAATGATACTTTTTTTGTAATGTTAATTGTTAAAATTTCTTCTGGTTGTTCAAATGATCTGAGATCTGATTTTATTTGCACTGCATAAAATTTTCAAATAAAATAAAATCTTCTATTTCTATTGCATAGTTCATATATACATTTAATAAAACTCCAATTTATAAAATGTAGATATAAGGTTGCATGCTTCATGTTCCGGTACTTGTCTTGGAATTGACACTCGTGTCAAAGAAATCAAAGTATAAGAAAACCTAAATCAATGGAAGATGTGAAACTGCTTAGAAAAAAAAAAAATGGAAGATGTGAAACTCTTGCTCACGCTCACTCCGTTTGTTTTAACTTTTTTATCTTTTATTTTCTCTTCTAAATAAAATAATGGAAAAAATTTAAATAATCCTTTTGAATTTTCAGTTCTTATGACATGCTTTTCTAATCTTTAAAAATTTTCATTTTGGTACTCTGAACTTCTAATGTCTATCACTTACCCCCCTTTGTTAGAATTTTTTGTTAAATCCAAACGGATGGGTGCCAAAAATTTTAAAATACCCATCTATTTTTTGAAAAAAAAAATGAAAAAAATTACAAGGATTTAGGCGTTGTTTAGGAATTTAACAGAATTTGTAAAAATTCACACGCCTGAATCTTTAGGAGTTTTAAAAAGATTTAACGGTGAATCCTGACGAAAATGAGTTAAGTGATAAACATTAGAAGTTTAAGGTACTAAAGTGAGAATTTTTAAGGATTAGGAAATGCATGTCAAAAAATGCTAAAGTTCATAAGGGCTATCTGAAGTTTTCCCTAAAATCATTAACAAAAAACTCAATCACAAAACACTTTTAAATACACAAAATCAATTTTCATCTTTATGTCATATTAAAACATTTTTATGTCATAATAAAATTAGAGGGCAATTTTGACCCAAAAAAAATTTTATCATCCTAATATGTGAGCCAAACTTACGATACACAAAAGTTGAAAGCAAAGCGAATAAAGATACATGGTTATACTTATAAATCAAACCCAAAGAGGCAAGCAAAAGATTGACTTGGCTTGCACTCAGCGAATACTAAGATGCTAATTAAGAAAATTAACTTGTCTTGGCTTCAACTCATTGAATATTCTCCTTATGAACACCAAAATGTGGCAAATTAATTCTCTTCTAGAATTACTTTTCTTTTTGTTGGGTGGCAGACAAAAAATTCCAAAGTAAATCAAGGAAATGCAAAGGCAAGCTTAGAGTTGTTATTGTACACAAAGAATTGAATCTTAGTTTAATTTGAGTGTAAATTGGAGTGCAGGATGTGATAAAAAGCAACGGAAGTTATGCAAAGTAAGTGGACAAAGAAGAACAGTAAAAATATAGATGCAGATGACAGTTGAAGACTTGAAGTTATGTGCTTACGAAGAGTATTATAATCTTTGAATTCATCAGTGTTTTTGCTTAAAGTTTCTTAGGATTCGTTTGTTTTGCCATAAAATGTTTTCATTGGAAATTGTTTTCAAAAAAATCATTTTTCAATAAAATTTCGTTGAAAATATTTTCCAGCGTTTAGTACGTACGAAAAATCACAAATACTTTTTATATTTTCATTCAATCATATTAACCTATAAAAATCAGTTTTTATTCACAACATATAATTTTTTTTTAAAAAAAAAAAATTAACCAAAAAATTTGTGTTCTGGCGGTGATCCAGCGGAGGTCTGGTGGTGGTCCGACGATTTGAAAATGTGAAGCTCAAGCTCGGAAAATGATTTATGGTTTTAAAAAATGGAAATCATTTTACGGAAATTAAAGAAACTATTTTGGTCAAATTGAAAATATTTTATGTGGACTATTATTTTTGCTCGCAACAAATACCGAAAAAAAGGGCAAATATTTTTCAGAAATCATTTTATGTCAAAACAAACAGAACATTAGAGTACTAAGATAACGGGGAAACTCTATGAATTTTCTCAAACTACTATCCAATTGATAATGTCCTCCAAAACTTTCAATTGAGACAATGTCTCTCCCAAACTACCAACAATTGTCAATGCTCTCCTCAATGACGAAAATACCCCAAACTGATAATATATTAATGTTCACAACATGATCTTCACTATGTGAGTATTGCAACAAAAGATGTCATTATGTTAATATGGATTACCAACACGATACTATGGCCACTTCTTATTATCATGACGCCCATAATGCTACAAATATTTTCACTCTTACACTCCGTGAAATTTAAAATAATTTATATTAATTCCAATTAGAGATCATTAGCTAATGTCAAATTTTGACTCATGAGGCATGCTCCGTTGTGAGATATGACAACTTTCTAAGTTTCATTTCTTGATTATTAGAGAAATTAATTGGGATATGTCCAACCATAAAACACAATTTTTCATGTTTCTTCTTGCTAAAGGTTGTTAATTACTTTTGCTTGTTGCCATCATGGGTCAAAAAGCTGATGACCTTCACCTTTAGACTTTATCTTTTAATTTCCTTACACTTTTCTTACAGTAAACATAGCCTCTATCTTTGAATGTCATTGAATTCAGATCGAAGTTCTTTTGAATTTTTGTATTCCCATTCAACACAAAAATCTTTATTTATATATATATATATATATATAACGTTCTTTTATAGGAAAGATGATGAGGATGATGTAAGCTTTGGATTTTTGAATTGAGTCAAAAGACCTTATCGTTAAGGTTTTTTGACATGTCCTCTCCTTGTGCTGACATGTCAAAAAAAAAAAAAAAAAAATTACTCTTCATGTTGTCTCGACAAATTTTGAAGCTTGAGGTAATAAATTTGAGTGATATATTTCATTATGTATAAATATTAATTAAGTAGTATTTATTTTTATTTGTTATTTAAAATTATTCTTCTCACTTTTCAGGCAGCCAATTTACTAATTAAGTACAAATATCTTGCACATTGAATTCTTTTCATCTTTCGATTGGTATTTTTTTTTCTTTTTTCTTTTCTTTTTTACCATAATTGTTAGAGATGATTGTATAACATTTTACCATAGTTGGGAGCCTTACTAATTAGTATCTCTTTATGTTTTTCGGTGTTTCTCTCTTTCTCACTTTAAAAGTCTTAATATTTGGCGCATTGAATTCTTTCATCTTTTATTGATAATCCTTTTTTTTAATCATAATTAAGCCTTAAGTAGAGTCATGACTAACTTTTTTTTAACCATAATTGGAGGATCATGATCATTGACAATTTTAAAGAAATTATAGATTATCAAATTATGTAAATTCATGATGTTCTTAATTCCTTTCATTAAACAGCTTGAAAAAATGCTACATATTAAAAATGTGGCATGCATGTTACCGAGGTAGTAAAAAACTTTCATTCCAAAAGACTTTTTTTTTAACTCTTGAAGAGACATTTCTTCCTCAGCAAACCAAAAGATAATTTTTTGCTCAAAGCTTTTTTACGACATAAAACGCAAGAATCTGATAAAAATATACTCAATTATTATTGGTAACATGTCTCATTTTTAATAAGTAGTATTTTTCAAACTGTTTGATGCAAGGAACAACATGAATTTATATAATTTAAGAATCTACAATTTTTGTTTAAATGGTATGAAATCCTTATTCTTAAACATTTGTTTTATGGGAGAAGTCTTAATTATTTTACTATTATTTGGAAGCTTATTCGATTAGGAACCTTACGCGACTGTCTAAGTGGCCTAGTAGAAGAACATGCCTAATTAAACAATCATGAGAGAGAGAAGTTTGCAACTCTCGCACAAGAAAGCAAAGAATATGTATGTACTACGTACGAAGAGAAAGAGAAAGAAGTCTGCAACTCTCGCACAAGAAAGCAAATAACATGCACGCATATCTTTTTTTTTTTTCTAAGCAGTATTGGGGAAGGACATAAACATATATTAAGTAAATTATGAGATTTATGGAAAAGTTTGGAACTAAAAATGCTTCCTCTAAAATTAAATAGCAAACAATTTTTTTTCTTAAAAAAAAATCGTTTGCTATTCAATTTCACTAGACAAAGTTAGATTTATTGATGAAATTACTAAAAGGTCTAGGAGCAATGAAAAATTTAAAAAACTAGACCCATAGTTATCTTCTCTCTCACTCCCCATACTAAGTACCCTTCCGTTCCAGTAGTATTATTTAGATCTTATTTTGAAAATTGTTTTAGAATTCAGAGGAGAGTAATGTCATACGTAGAACTCATGTGTTCCCTTTTATGCTTTAAAAGTGATGTAACTTTTAAAATTATTATTAAATTTAAAATGAATCACAATTAAATTTTGATCAAATAGTAATTTTAAAAATTACAATACTTTTAAAAATAAAATAAAGACATAAGTCATACGTAGAACATTACTCTTCAAAAGGCAATTGGTACCCAAAAAAATTATCTTACCATACACAAAAGTTGAGAGGCCGAATAAAGATATATTTAAATCAAACCGAAGAGGCAAGCAAGGTTGACTTGGCTTGCACTCAACGAATAGTGATCACGTGCTAAGAAAAGTTGACTTGGCTAAGACTCATGGAACTTTGAACTAGTGATCATAATTATTTGGTTTTACAAGAGTCGTGTTAGAGTCCAAAAAAAGTAGATCTCTAGCTAATAAGAAAGTTTGATTCAGATTCTTCTTAATAGAGTTAGAGTCCTAGTTTAGAGTTAATAGAGTCAGTCCTAATCCTAGTAGTTCACCTAGATAGTTTAGAGTCTTAGTTTAATTCCTATTTCTTTCTTCTATGAAATTGTTCTTCTATTTAAAAGGAAAAACTATCAATGAAGAAGTATGTTGAAGTTGATTATTGTCTTCAAAATTTATATTTGTTAAAAGGTCTAGGTTTTTTCTATGAATTTAAAGGTCTAGGTTCTTTCTACGAACCTACTTGACTAATTATGTGCTCTCTTAATGCTATTATTATAAAGATATTCTTCTTGTGAACACGAAAATGTGGCAAATTTTCTTCTAGACTTGCTTTTATTTTTGGTTGGGGGGTAACAAAATATTATAAAGTAAATCAAGGAAAAGCAAAAGCAAGCTTAGAGTTGTTATTGTACACAAGGAATATCGAATTTTCATTTGAGTGTAAAGTGGAGTAATGCGGCATGTGATAAAAAGCAGGAAAAATGATGCAAAGGAAATGCAGATGCTTTCCTGAACTTTAACGTGTAAACCATTTCAACTTTTCATTTTCCATTTTCCTTTGCTTCCTAAAATCCTATTCCCATCACGTGGTTGTTCAGTGGCTTCAAAGTAATTTTCAAGTAGTTGAGCATGTATTAGGGTGAAAGTTCGATTTTCAAAATAAGAATCATCCATCCTATTAGTATTAGCCGCTTTTAATCTCACTGATACTCTGATGAGGTTAGGACAGGTTATGACTTAGTCGGACTTGAGGGAGCACTTACGGTTCTCACCGTATGGGTCCCTCCTATACGGCTCCCAGCAAGTAGGTACTACTATGGTAACGCCCAAGTAGAATAGTTACAATTGGTCTATTTCGCTTGCCTTTTTTATTAGAAAAAAAAAATAAAAAAAATCTCATTCCTCACCCATCCAGTGTCGTATGCAACTGACAATATAATGTTCACAATAATGCACATGATCTTCACTCTATGAGTACTGACTGCAACAAAAGATGTCATTATGTTAATATATATGGATTACTAATATGATCCTGTGACCACTTCTTATTACCATGACGCCCATAAGGGCCATAACAGGCATGTGATTGTTAAAGTTTATGGTTCAAGTTTGCAAACATAAACATTCCCAAATTATCACTCCAAAATATAGATATATTTTTTTTATACGTGGTTGCGTACTATCTTAATGTTATAGGTGATATTATTTATGAAAGTCTACTTGGGCTTCAGTTCACGTCAAGCCCATTTGCCCTCGGGTGCAACAAGGCCCGTTTACCTTTCAATGATTATTAGTGAAGATTGGTGATTATTGCATGAATTTATATTAATTCCAATTAAAGACTAGCTGAAGTTGAGGCATCCTGTGTTGTGAGTCGGGATAACTTTGTCAGTTTCATTTTCTTGATGATTAGAATATTTAATTGGGATATTTCCAACGATAAAACGTAATTTTCATTTTGCTACTTGCTAAAGATTGTCAATTATTTTTCTTACTGTCAAAAAAAAAAAAAATTATTTGTTCTTTTTGCGATCAAGGTTGCAACCTTTTATCTTTGAGTAATGCTATATACATTCTCACTCCTACATGCTTTTAAAATTACTATTAAAATTGGGATGAATTATTATTAAATTTTAAACTAATAATAATTTTAAAAGTCACATTTAAGAATGTAAAAGTGAGAGCATATATATGTAGCATTTTTCTTTACCTTTTATCTTTTAATTGCCCTCTCTTTTCTTATAGTAAACATAGCCGCTATCTTTGAATGTCACTTGAATTCACAAGTTCTTTTGAATATATACCACCTAATAATAATGAATTTTTGTATACTCATTCAGTACAAAAATCATAGCTCTTGGTTTGATGGGCTAGCAAGCCCATATATATATATACCCGAAATACCAAGCCAGCCCGAATGTTGATCCATTGATCCAGGTCCACCAAACAATTGAAGTACGGAATTCTATCCCGTACCATTGCTGCATTCCACTTACTATATACAGAGGAGAGGATCCTATTAATTCTTATTTGATTAGAGAATAATTTTTTTTTATTTTACTTGAAATGAAAATGATCATATTTTTTTGTATAGATTATTCAAGCGAATAAACCTTTTAGGAGAAAAAAAAAAAGGTTTCTTATGCCCTGTAATGGTTATTTACCTACTTATTTAGTTATTAATTTTATTTAATTGGGAGAATTTCATTCACTGAAAATGATATTTTTGTTGTAATGTTAACTGTAAAAATTTGTTCCGGTCGTTCAAATGATCTGAGATCTGATTTTATGGGTGCGTTTGGGTAAGCGATTTCGTAGACAATAAGTGCGATTTTAAACCAAATCGCAAAAACTGGATTGTTTGGGAATTACGTTTTTAAAAAATTGCGATTTGAAAACGCAGAAAATATGCGTTTTCAAATCGCAGTTAAGGGGGTGCTTTTTTGAAAACGCAGAATTTTAAATGCTAAACTGCGATTTTAAAGGCCAAACTGTGATTTTGCCAAACGTTTAACTGCGTTTTCAAAAATCACGTTTTTAAATCGCACTTTTTAAAATCGTTATTTTTAAAATCGCACTTTTTGAAATCGCAATTCCAAACAGGCCCTATGTACATTGCATAAAATTTTCAAATAAATAAAATCTTCTATTTCTATTGCATAGTTCATACATTTAATAAAACTCCAATTTATAAAATGTAGATATAAGGTTGCATGCTTCATGTTCCAGTACTTGTCTTGGAATTGACAATCGTGTCAAATAAATCAAAAGTGTAAGAAAACCTAAATCAATGGAGGATGTGAAACTCTTGGTAACGCTTACTACGTTTGTTAAAATTTTTACTTTTTTTATCTTTTATTTTCTCTTCTAAATAAAATAATGAAAAAACTTCAAATAGTTTCTCTGAATTTTTAGGCTTTTTGACATGCTCTCTTTATTTTTAAAAACTCTAACTTTGGTATTATGAATTTCTAATGTTTATCACTTATCCCTCTCTGTTAGAATTTTTCGTTAAATCTTAACAGATGAGTGCCAAAATTTTCAAAATACCCATCCATTTTTGAAAAGAAAAATGAAAAAAATTATAATGATTTAGGCGTTGGTTAGAAATTTATCGGAATTTGTAAAAATTCACACACCTGAATCTTTGAGATTTTTTTATAATTTTTTTTAATAAAAAATACAATGGTATTTTAAAAATATTTAATAGTGAATCCTAACGGAAGAGAATTAGGTAATAGACATTAGAAATTTAAAGTACCAAAGTAAAATTTTTTAAAGATTAGAGGGCATGTCAAAAAAGTTAGAAGTTCATGGGGCTATTTAAAGTTTTCCATAAAAACGTTAACAAATAAACTCAATCACAAAACACTCTTAAATACACAACATCAATTTTCATCTTTATGTAATATTAAAACATTTTTTCAAATCAAAAACAAAAAACACCTTCTAAAGCACATTTACAAATGGAGCTAGTTTTTTGTTAAATTGAGTTTGAAGAATTTATTTTTTTAAGTGAAACTTTACTTAATCTCCTTGAACTTTTATTACTTTTACAATCTCTTTTCCAAAGTTTAAAAACTCTCAATTTAGTATATCGAACTTTAAAAAATTTGCAATCTTAACGGATGGGTAAGAAATTTCCAAAATACCCTCTTTTTTTAATAAAAAAAATTAATTGTAATTTCAGGTTAATTTTGTCATTTTATAAAGTTAATTTTGTCATTTTATAAAGTTTACAAAAGTATAAGGGTCATTTTATCCTTTAACTGTTTGATTTAACCTCGATGCTAATAGAAGAGGTAAAATTACGAAAAAATTGAAAATTTAATACACTAAATTAAAAAAATTTTAATTTTAAATAAGAGATTGTAAAAGTAATAAAAGTTTTGAGGATTAATTAAAGTTTCTTTTTCTTTTTTTTTTTAAAATGTTTGCAAACTTAATATATTAAATTGGCATATATTAAAATTATTCCTTTTAGCTATTGGGAGTTCCAAGGCAACCGGAGATATTTGATGCAACCCCATCCCCATTATTTGCCTTAGTGGCGGGCAGTTCGATACCTCACAAATCATCCAAGTTTTTTTATTTTTTATTTTTTATTTTTATATACGTACATGACAAACAAAGCAACTAAACAAGCCTAGAAAGACAAACTAGAGGAAAAGGACCTCAAAGCTAACAAGGGGGATTCTTCCCACTAGGAATTGGGACAGAGATAGGTGGAAGAGCGTAGAAAATGCTGACTTGAAAAAGATTTAGCAACGGCCCAATGTGTCATATAACGAGTACAAAAATTTGTATTTTTTTATTAACTTTTTAAACTTTTCAAAAAAAAAAAAAGTGAAAATAGAGTCTAGTAAAATATCTGAAATAACAGGGGAGATCATCCAATCAAGAGAAAATTTTAGTTTTTGAAGATCCCAAATGACAACTTGTGAGTCCACTTTTATGAAGTCTTGGTCCGATCCTTAGCATCCA
>FXXK01002469.1:0-10014 GCA_900184695.1 Betula pendula | reverse complement strand
GAAATTGTGGGAGCACCAAGATCTTTGTATTTTGGGGGAATGTTATATTGGAGAATGGAGCTTACCTGCTCCGTGAGAAGGACTTTCTTAGGGATATGGCTCTTGATCTTGCGCTTCTGAGTGCACAAATCCTTGAGAAATTTTGCATATGAGAGAATTTTTTTGACAGCATCCAGGAGAGGGATATTAATTTTCACTTGTTTGAAGACCTCCATCATGTCTTGGATCTTCTCTCCATGTTTACCCAATTGCGAAGACTCTCTGAGACGTTCAAGAAATGGGGCTCTAGGCTCATATGCCGCAATCTCCTTGCTAACCTTATTGTCAACCGTCCTCCCACTCCTTAGAGTGGTGATAGCCTGGGCTTGCTCATGAGTGGAGCTGCATGTCGCACCATCAGTGTGTGCGTATTGTCCCTTTGGGTAGGCCACTGGTTGACTCGGAAGTTTCTCATCTCTTCTTTGATTAAGTGCATTAGCTATCTGCCCAACTTGGGTTTCTGGCTTTGCAATTGATTGAGAATGGGGATTAAGCAACTGAGTGTTTGCCTCAAGGTTGCTTAGAGCAGACAACACTTTATCCTCAAATGCAGAGTTCCTAAGAGGAGGTGAAACTGACTGGTATTGGTGTTGGGGAGGTCGGTAATTGGATGAAAAATTGTTGGAATGCTAATAGGTCTGATTGTGCATTCCATAAGACTGTGGAGTAGAATTTCCAATAGCTTGGACTCTCCCCGAGGAGTTAGAATTATCTCTCTATCCAAGGTTGTAAAAATTGGAGTATTGATCATTCCCTAATTTGGAGAAAGCCGAATTCACTTGCTCGTTAGTCATGTCGGAAAATTGTCCAACTGTAGGACAATCTCTCGCATTGTGCATCGGGCTCAAGCAAAATGAGCATGGCTCATGTGGAGTAGATGTGTGAGAAGTAGTTGGAGCAAAATGAGCTGCCATGAGCTGGTCTAATTTCCTTGATAATGCATCCACCTTGGTGGTTACATCTAAAGGACTGCTCAATTCAAAAAGACCTTCGGTCCTTTGAGCTTTTGGAGCAGTGGCTTGACGATTAGATGATACATGATGTAAAGAGTTTTCACCTAAATTTTCAAAAAGAGTCTATGCATCGTTCTCACTTTTCATCATGAAAGTGCCTCCACATGAGGCATCAACCATTTGTCTATGTGGCTCAATCAAGCCATCATAGAAACATTGAACTAGCTACCACTTGGAGACAGCATGGTGTGAACACTTTCGCAAAAGGTACTTCATCATTTCTCATGTTTCAAAAAAAGATTCTCCCTCGGATTACGAAAAATTAATGATGACTTTTCAAATTTGATTGGTTTTCCCATGGAGAAATACTTCTTAAGGAACGCTTGCTAGATTTGCGCCCAAAAAGTAATGGAGTTTGGTTCCGAGGACTTCAACCAATACTTGGATTTTTCCTTGAGGGAGAATGGAGACGCATTTTTAAGGCATCCTCGGAAAAATTCTCCAATTTTTTGGTAGTGCAGATTTCCAAGAATTCGTCGACGAGGTTCTTATATGGGTCTTCATTATTAAGTCCATAAAATGATGAGAGCATTTTGAAATAATGCTAGAACTTGAGTTCATAATGAGTGCATAAACGTTTGGCAGCTGAAGCATGAAGGTGAAGTGTAAGTTGAAGGAACATAATGATCCTCAACAGAACAGTTCGTGCTTCCTCTCCGACGTTCGGTTCGCTCTCTTAGATTCGAGTCCCTTTCGGTTCTACGTTGTCTAAGAGTGCGTTATAAATTAGGTCGCAATTCAAAGTTGGTAAAGAATAAAGACCGGCGACCATCATACACATGGACATAATGTATGCAGAAAGCAAAAGCAAATAACAAAAAAAGTTAGGAAACAGTGTCTCCACTATGCAGAGCAATAGCTCTAGGCTCTCTGGTCTGGACAAAAGCGCTCGAGCCCTTCTGAAGTGCTCAATGCCTTTTGTTGAAAATAGGAGTGTGCTCCGAGCTCTTTTCCAAGTTCACTTCGAGCTCAGAAATGCTCAAGCTCTTTCCTGCAGAGACAGAACATAAACAGCAAAAAACAAGTCAGAACAAATATCTAAAAAATAAATAAAAACATAAATAAATATAAAATAAAAATGGCCTGAAATCTCAAGTTCTGCGATGCAGGTAGTAGCTTTTTGTACTGTCTCGTAAAAAATTTGTGCTCATTCTTTTTATTTTTTTTAGAAGGCTTGAGGTCTTTGTGAAGCACAGAGGTGCTCGAGCCACTTGAATATTTCGCTCAATCCAACAGATGCGCTTGAGCCTTTTTCCAGGGGTGCTCAAGCCACTTGTGCAGAACCTCAAATAAACAGAAACAGAAACACAAAATCAGATTATGAACCAAATGATTTATGAACAAAATATATATACGGAATTAAAGTAGATTTAATCTCAAACACTTAATAAACAATCGTTAAACAATCCCTGGCAACGGCGCCAAAAATTGATGTGGATTTTACGAATCAATAATAAATTATACTACTCGCATTAGAATGAATCCTTATAAGATAGGGCTATATAGAGGGTGTCGAACCTCAAGGACTGTTTTTTTGATCAGATGTTTATCAACTATTTAAAACCTCCTCTAATCTAACTCAGAAAAGATATTTCGTCTTTGTTTCGGAAATGAAAATAAGCATAAACAAATAATGAAATAAAAATGAGAGAAGCATAGGGATATGACTTCACCACAAACCTCGTACCAATGGCAGATTGTATTCACACGAGATACTCACTAAACACATGATATGATGCGCATAATGGGTGTCAACCATATGACAACATCGACAAGAAAATACTTTAGTTAGAAGGTGATGATAACCCATCTTCGGTTGACACGGATCGTCCACCTAAACACTAGTTGTGATACGATCTGTCTTCCCTAGGTATGGCCTATAAAACCTTCAAATGAGCATACACATTATCAAGAAATAAGTATAACCCATATTCAGTTGGCATGATTCGTTTACCTACATTACACTAATCTAAGATGTAGTACGGATCATCTTCCCTAGGCATGACCTATCTAATTTCTTGATTTTATGTCAAAAAGTATCATTGCATAGCTATCATTTTTATAATCACAGAAAATAAGAATGTCGATTTCATTCAAGACAAATAAACTTCTTATAGACAAGATAGAGTTTTTATCCAGAACAAGTATGAGCATTGAATTGATTACAAAGGTTTTGTAAAACTCTAAGCTATACAATCATTATACATATATTGAAAATCCCAAAATGAAGTACAATCAAACTATGGACTTGAAAAGGGCTACATCAATCCTTATGAAGAGTTTAATTACACATGAAGGATATGGAATTCTCTATTGATGAAGAGAAATCTATTCCTTGAGTGTTCTTCGACTGCTGGACAAAATTCCCCAGAACCAAGAACCCTAATTTATGCTTGGCAATTAGAAAATCAACCCTTTGGATGAGAGATCAAGCTCCTATTTGAATCCCTCATTGAATCCTTAAAAATCACAATCCAATCCCTTAGTTTAAGGGATTAAGTTTCCCTCAATCCCTCACTACAGAGAAATAGAGTCAAAACCAATATTTGAGGGATCTCAGAGGTGAATCTACACTTGACCCAATATTTTAGTGATCTTCCTCTCTCCAAATCCATTGCAAATTGCAAATCGGATTCTGAGTGAACTGCATGCGCTCGAGCCACTTTGAGGTTGTGCTCGAGCCACATGAAATTGCGTTCGAGCCCTTTTTGCTAGTGCTACGCTTGAGCTTCTTTGTAAGGCACTCGAGCCACTTCAGTTCTTCAGTGTTGACCTCGAGCCACATCGGAACTAGCTCAAGCCATTTTTTCTCTATCAGCATACTATGAAGCGTTTAAGCCATAAATCCATGGTTTAATGTGCACTTTCTCATTAGGATCTAAAAATACCTAAAAACACAAAAACAAAACAAAACATTATCTTACAAAACAAACTAAGAGTTATCAAATGCGAGTTAAGGGGCTTGAATACATACCATCAAGGCTTATCAATTATTGCTACCCTTTGCGTTAAAATATTCATTAGATATAAAATTTAAATTTTTTAGATAAGTAGTGATTTAATGTGATATTAGAATGAAATAAAGTAGTGTAACTTATAAAATTATGTGAATTCAAGATGTTTCTTGCTTCGAACGGCTTGAAAAATATTACCTATTAAAAACATGGCATGAGTGAACAGTGAAATGAGGGGTGGAGATCCTATTTATAGAACGAGCTAGAGCATCTAGTTAAGAACTGCTAGGTTTTTAGGTTCATCAAACGTTTGATTGTACTATTATCCAACGGTTCTAGGGTTTCCACCGAACGTTTGATAAAAGCATCGAACGATCCAAAAAAGCAATTCGAACGTTCCATAAAAGATCAAATGTTCCATACGCCTTGACACGCACAGATTGAAAGACCTCACGGAACAGCGGCATCACGACACGCAGAGCGTTTGATCTCACCATCGAAAGTTCCATGAGACCTCGACGTTCTACGGAATCCTTCAAACGTTCTATGGACGCCCACAAGTTCAAAAGTAGTCTTTAAACTTGTTAAAATCTTTTGGGCATTCAGCATTTACATTAGATAGGAATTTTACTTTGTGTCAACGGTCGTGAATGGGTTGGTATAAATGAGAAGATGATGAGCTTGAAGATTCCTATTTCAAAAATACATCTATATTAAAAATTGACGAAGAATCAGCTATAGAATAAATAGACATATTTTACAGATCTAATGTAATATATATATTTTATGGTATAGCTTATATATATTAATATATTTATATTATATAGTACTAATATATATATTAAATGTGTGACACTACATGCATTTCTTAGATGGACAAAATAAAATCTGATCGTGAAATGGACTGGATGTCATTCCATTAATACACGCTCGAGTACGTTTAATGAAATCATTGAAAATTTGGTTCATCCCATGATGGTAAGCCCTAGCTCTTTCAAAGGAATACATAATTAGGGCTAATCTCAAAGATCAGTTTAGGCACTTAAGCAACATGAAGCAAATAGAGCTGAGCGGGGTTCATCTCTTTTGAATCACAAACCAAACGGACTTTAACCTTTGAAAAACCGGACTGCATTGAAAATAAAGGCATTTACTATAAAATTGCCATGAATTTAATCATCCGGACAAAGAAATACAATAGACCTTGACTCTTACCTGAAATTCTGCTTTTGATCAAGCATTAATTCCATACAAAATCAACACCAGTTGAGGAACCAAGAAGTACGCACGCAGCAATAAAAATATAGATAGTAAAGCCAAGAGCTACCAGATCTTTAAAGAATGGTGAGTCACAAAAAAGTAAAAATAAAAAATAACGCGCAATGAGAAAATAAGAAGCCTGAAGTTCACCTCACAAAGGTATGCATAAAGTAATTGATGGTTTTCACTCTTTGATTTGCGTACAGCTTCTACATCTTTATAAAGAGGAGGCAGCTTATTCTCAGAAATAATTATTATAACATCACCTACAAATGATGAGAAGATGGTAATAATAATTGAGATTTGCAATAATATGCAATTATTTTAAGAAAAATATTATGAGATCCTATCATGATTTTACCAGATCGATCCAAATGCAAACTTAAATTTAGGCAGCTACAGCAACGACAAAATTTGTCCCGGCCCGATCGATCAAGCACACAAACTTTCAATCTCCTGTAAATCCATCATTCATAGTATTCTAATGTCCACATTGATCAGCTTGTCAATTCTTTTCAAGTAGCGGCCAAAAAGATTCTTCGATCTTCTGTTTATATAACCACCATCAAACTGTAGGAGAAATAGAGAAGTCGAGCGCGGAAGTGGGAAGGGATGGAGAGTAACGGGTGGTGAGGTTGGGGTGGTGGGGGGGGAGCGGAGGGGGTGGGAATACCGGGAGCGGAAAAGGGAAGCGGGCTGTAATTCCTCTAACATGCTTCAAAACTATAAAAAGTGTCACGCACAACATCATCATCATCAACCATTTTCATATTGTCTCTCCCTTCTCTTTGAGATTACTTATTTTTTGCAACTTCGGGTCTTGAATCCATGAATTAGCTTACACATGTAAGCTTTTATTTATACAACATGTAAAATTAGAAAAAAAAATAGTATATATACAATGATTATAGATATTTTGAATTATAGATATTTAGTTTGAAATTTTCTTTATTATAAAAAAGAAATATAAAACTGTATTATTTATATTAAGGCATGGTGAAACTCGGAAAGGTTCTAACGGCTTTTTGGCTTAACTTAAAATTTGGTTAAGGTGTGCTCTTATACTCTGAGGTTTTATTAAAGTTGTCTTAGAATTCTTAAGACTTTTTTTTTTTGGCAAAGTCATGTATATGTGATATAAGTGTATGTTGATTTATTAGATTTGTTTTAATTTGAATTGCTGACCTTAGAAACATTTGAAGCTTTTGACTTAACTGTGAATTTGGGTATGTATTACTGATTTTAAGTTTTTAATTTTAGTCGTTTCAGGAAATTCTACTAAATTTTTTTTTCTTTTTGTATTTGCAAAAGGCATGTTCCTTTATTTTTATTTTTTTTCCATTTAGGGTGGTCAACCACCCATGGTTTTAGGATTGTTCAGTTACTCCTGTTGAGCCAAAGAGGTGACTCGCAATCACCTCGTCTATTTTTTTTTCTTTTTAATATTTTTATATTTATATTATTTTTAAGTATTTAGAAACGTTTTACAAAGTGATGGTGTTGATGTTGTGTGTGGTGTGACTTATTATTGGATTATGTCACTTTTCTAACGGGCAATACCTTTTTTTTTGGCTTACCCGCATGTTGTGTATTGTTCATTTTAAACCTTATAGAACTATTTGTCAAAACCTCAAACCAATATTATGTATCAATTTACATTTTCCCCTTAATTTTTATTTAAGCTAATGAATTTTGTTTGAGCATGGTAACTTGGAAATGTGTTAAATGGTGTTTGACCCTAATGTGAATTTTAATAAAGTCATTGTGCTTGCTCTGATATTATTTTTAGTCATCAATTAATTTTCTAATGATTTTTTTTTTTTTTTCTTAATAATAATTTAGTGTCTAATCGTGCTCTGTAAATATGCTATTGTATTGAATTTTATTTTAAGTCTTATTGTATCTGGTATATATGATTTTTGATGGGCTTATTGACTAAACTTTTGTTTTTTATTTTTTTTTTTCTTTATGTTGTTTTATATTTTTTGTGTTTTTTTTGTGTTTTTTTTTTTTTTTTTTTTTTTTTTTTTTTTTTTATAAATTTGTATATAGATTACATGTCATCATCATATTATTTTGTGTCTACCAAAAAGTGTGTGACTTTTAAAATATCCATAAGATCAAAAGTCAATAATTATCCATCATAAATTCAATTGTGATTTTAAAAGCTTATTTAGTTCAGCTTGTAAATCACAAGATAGATATAAGGTTGACATATATAAGGATTACTCCATTAATTTTGGTAAGGTCATGTCGCTGACTCTTTGAGTTTTTAATTATAGGGATCAGGAATTACGGAGCTTTCTTTTCTTTTGTCTTATGTTCTTTCTAATGTCTTAGTTTGTATTATATACTAGTTATCAATGTATATGTGTGTTTTTCGCAAAATAGGGTCAATTCACGTATTCGAAGATGCAATGGAGATGTTGAGATGATGTAGTCATAAGGATCTCACCGAGTCGGCGCTTTAGAAATAAGAGCCCCGGTGAGGAACATTGTAGTATTGCCTACTTGTTAAAGATACCATTTGGCTATGTATTATTGTTGAATTTAATCAATTTCAAGGCTGAGAGGAGCCACACCAAATATAATTAGTAAAATGGAGGTCTATTATGCAATTTAGTTGCTATAGTTGGATATACTTAATTAAGGTTACATTGTGCAGTCTGTAGTTGGTATTTCCTAATATTTACTCTCCATGATAATCCGTGACCAATTCTACTTGCATGTTTCTCTATTAAGCCCCCAAGATGGTTATAATTAATAATACTTGAGTATTTGAACTTAAATTGTTGAAGATGTATTGCTTGTGCCAAAAAATAAAAAACTTAATGGTTTTAGGTGCGATAAGACAAGCTGAAGATGGAATCCACAAATTGTTAATACACAGATGAGGCATATCAAAACATAAGAAAGGAGATGTGCGATGAGAGCCTTTTTATTTGAAGCTGGAGGAAGGCAAACCATCAAAACAAAAATCGACTTACCCAGCATGGTTTATAATCTAAACAATAAAGGATTTCACTTTTTTGTCTTCTTGATTACAAATTACATGCATAGTATATCATAGGTTATCCTAAAAACAATATTAATTTCTAACAAATCCCTAATACATTCACAATTATTAATTTTGGATGTAAAAAAAAATGGAAACAATGCTGATGTCTCCTGAAAGTACCAAGTTTACTGAGAACCACTACTGTGTTTCTCAAAGCCAATGTACCTTTACATCTCATTAGGAGTATGTAACGAGCTTAGAAAACATCAGCTCTCGCATGTCGGAGATTTGGTGCCGTGGGTATGAGTAATGGTCCTGGCATAATTACGACGTCTAGATGTTATATTACTTTCCAGCACAGAACAAAAGGAAGTATATTGTATATCCAATAGTTAAGAATGAGATTCAGGCACGGATGGATTTACATCGTTGCAAGGCAATTGCTATTATCTATCCTATCTGTCAATGCATACAAATAACCATTCTATAGGCACACGCAGATGCTATTAACTGTTATGCTTATAGAGTAACAACAACATTACAAGAGAGCGGAGGGGGAAGAGCTTAATTTGCTAACTGATCAAGTAACTCAGCGACCTAAATTGCAAAGGTACAGCTTAGGGCAACTCAGAATGAGTTGAAAAAATAATTCCCTTCGTCCTATGATT
This sequence comes from Betula pendula, assembly GCA_900184695.1. Taxonomy (NCBI): domain Eukaryota; kingdom Viridiplantae; phylum Streptophyta; class Magnoliopsida; order Fagales; family Betulaceae; genus Betula; species Betula pendula. Next base: position 1,082 of record FXXK01002469.1, on the reverse strand, counting down.
TCCAAGTTAAAGAAAGACCTTAAAACAATTATCGGTGACTCTTTCTACAGGAAAAAAATGAAGAAAATGTGGGTCTTTTTGTGGTGAAGAGAATGATCACTCTTGTATGACAGATTGTACATTAAATATTGTTTAATAATTCTTTCCATTATATACATTAATTGCACTTAATTACTTTATTTCTTTTTTGGTAGACCATCTTTGTCATCGCACACATTTTAAAGTTACCACCTATAATTTTTCTTTCTCATAAAGCAAATTTCATATTTATAGGTGCTCTCAACTATATCCTAATGAATATATTTCTGTACTGTAGCATAGGATAACTTTTTGTCCTAATAATTAGCACCACTCGACAAAGTTACTCTGAGCCTAAGTATTAGAATGAATTCAGACCTACCATTACTTTTTGAAGTGAGGGGAGTTGATAAGCCTTGAGGTTGGGATGGTTTGCAAGGGCCCTTAGATTCTCCGCATTTATCCCTTTGATTGGGTGGACCATCGGGCTTAGTTTTGTGGTTTTTTGTGGTAATTCTTTGGCACAGCTGATTGAGATAGTGTTCAATTGTTCCATAATGTTTTTGATGAATTTATTTCTTAAGGTAATATTTCATGGCAAAAGACAGTCAGTACAACCCAGGGTCGAGTAACTAAATGAGGCAATTCTAAGGAGGAATATGTGCAACTAATTATAACATGACCTTATTGTATACAGTATATTTATTGACGATGTCTTAAAGTTTTCCTGACTCACTCAAACAATAAGTAAATAGAGATCAATACATAATAAGCTGACTAGGAGATTTATGAATGACAATGGCCTTTAGCCGTCATTTATAGTGTACGCCAGAGATGTAGATAGGCGTCTGATAACCGAGATACACATTCTGTACGACTGGAAATGTGATGCGATCGGAGTGTCTTCTATAATGTAGGCATCAACGACTGGATTGATTGACAGACTCGCAACCTAACAGCGCAATGAAGCTTCCCAACATTTTAATATTATTTCGAACGCAATTATGTGTGTTCGCAGCTGGATACATACTATGTTGGGCCACAGAGTGCGTATGTGATGATTG